>VMDO01002442.1:0-76200 GCA_007922755.1 Pedetes capensis
CAAAACAAGACCAGGTGCTGACTATGGATCAGACCATCAACTTCTCATATGCAAGTTCAAACTGAAGCTGAAGAAAATTAGAACAAGTATACGAGAGCCACGGTATGACCTTGAGTATATCCCACCTGAGTTCAGAGACCACCTCAAAAATAGGTTTAATGCATTAGACACAAATGACAGGAGACCAGAAGATTTGTGGCATGATATAAAAGATATCATTCAAGAAGGAAGCAAAAAGTTCTTAAAAAGACAAGAAAAAAAGAAAAGACCAAATTACATGTCAAAAGAGACACTGGACCTTGCCCCTGAACATGGAGCAGCTAAAGCAAAAGGAAGACATGAGGAAATTAAGGAACTAAACAGAATATTTCAGAAGGCAGCTTGAGAAGACAAAAACAAATATTATAATGACATGTGCAAGGAGCTGGAGGCAGAAAACCAAAAGGGAAGAACATGCTCCATGTTTCTCAAGCTTAAGGAAGTGAAGAAAAAATTCAAGCCTCGAGTGGCAGTAGTGAAAGATTCTACAGGGAAAATAGTAAATGATGCAGGAAACATCAAAAGAAGATGGGAAGAATACACAGAGTCATTACACAAGAAAGAATTGGTAGATGACCAACCATTCCAAGAGGTTGCATACGAAGAGGAACAAATGGTGTTGAAGGACGAAGTGGAAGCTGCCTTGAAAGAACTGGCAAAACACAAGGCTCCAGGAATTGATGGGATACCAATAGAGATGTTTCAATAAACAGATGCAGCACTGGAGGTGTTAACATGTTTATGCCAACAGATTTGCAAAACAGCTACTTGGCCAACTGACTGGAAGAGATCCATATTTGTGCCTATTCCCAAAAAAGGGGATCCAACTGAATGTGCAAACTATCGGACAATATCATTAATATCACACACCAGCAAAATTCTACTAAAGATCATTCAGAAGCGACTGAAGCAGTATATAGACAAGGAATTACCAGAAAATCAAGCGGGATTCAGAAGAGGGTGTGGAACCAGGGACATCATTGCTGATGTCAGGTGGATATTAGCTGAAAGCAGAGAATATCACCAAGATGTCTATCTACGTTTTATTGACTACACAAAAGCATTTGATTGTGTGGATCATAACAAATTATGGATAACACTTTGGAAAATGGGAATACCAGAACACCTAATTGTGCTCATGAGAAATCTGTACATGAACCAGGAGGCAGCTGTTCGAATAGAACAGGGAAACACTGAATGGTTTAAAGTTGAGAAAGGTGTGCATCAGGGCTGTATACTTTCACCCTATCTCTTCAATTTATACGCTGAGCAAATAATCCGAGAAGCTGGACTTTATGAGGAAGAACATGGCATCAAGATTGGAGGAAGACTCATTAACAACCTGCGTTATGCAGATGACACCACTGTGCTTGCTGAAAATGAAGAGGATTTAAAACATTTACTGATGAAGATCAAAGGTCATAGCCTTCAATATGGGTTACGACTAAACATCAACAAAACAAAAATCCTTACAACTGGGTCAGCACGCAACTTCACAATAAATGGAGAAAAGATTGAGGTTGTCCAAGAGTTTGCTTTGCTTGGCTCTATAATCAACACTCACGGAAGCAGCAGTCAAGAAATCAAAAGATGCATTTCTCTAGGAAAAGCTGTGGTAAAAGATCTCTTTAGAGTATTGAAAAGCAAAGATGTCACATTGAAGACGAAGGTGCGTCTGACTCATGCCATGGTATTTTCAGTGGCATCGTATGGTTGTGAAAGATGGACATTGAACAAGAGAGACAGAAAAAGAATTGATGCTTTTGAATTGTGGTGCTGGAGACGTCTATTGAATATACCATGGACTGCCAAAAGAACCAACATATCTGTCCTAGAAGAAGTGCAACCAGAGTGCTCCCTGGAAGCAAGAATGGTCAAACTGCTTCTTACATATTTCGGACATGTAGTCAGGAGAGATCAATCCCTGGAGAAGGACATCATGTTTGGGAGAGTGGCAGGTCAACGCAAAAGAGGAAAACCTACCACCAGATGGATTGACACATTGTCTGCAACAACGGGCTTAAACATAAATAAGATGGTTTTCCTGGCACAGAATCGGCAAGTGTTTCGATATGCTGTACATAGGGTCGGCACCTAACAACAACAACAACAACTGAGGAATGGTTGACCAGGAAGAGATGACTCTTAAGCTAGTTTTAAAAAAAAGCAATCATTTTTTTAAACAAAAGTCCTGCATACCCATTGTTACAATGAGTAAGCCAGGCTGGATTCATAGAGAGCCTGGCACTGTAGGTACAGGGCCTCTCTGTACCACATGACAGGATCAGGAGAAAGAACACAGAATACCGAGGAAACACAGAGTAATTCTCAGGCTACAGAGCATGGTGCAAGAGAGAGTGACAGGGCTGATGTGACTACAGAGGGATCAGTCAGGGTCTCCACTTTATCCTGAACACTATGTAGAGCTAAGGAAGGATGTGAAGAAGGGGACTGACATGTTGATTGTGCTCTAAGAGAGTTCAGTCTAGCAATGGGGAAGAAAAGTGGCAAGGGCAAGGCAGGAAACTTGGGTAATATCAGAGGAATAGGCATAATCATCAGCTAGGACAGCACAAAAAGGTGCCTTTTATACATATCATTGTCGAAATATAAAATTAAGGAAATATAAAAATAAGAATATAATTAGATAAATAACATAATGCCATACTTATCATTATATTTTAATACATTTCAAAATAAGTTAGATAAATGTTTTTAAAAGGTGGCTTTAGACTCAGAAAGACAAATATTGCACTTTTCCCCTCATATGTGGCATCTAGATTTTTAAAAAGACATGACTATAGAAGGGGGACTATTTGGGAGGAAGAAGGGAACAGGTGGGGTATGAAGGGCAAGAGAGAGTAATGGGGGGTTACATGATCAAAGTACATGAGATACATGTATGAAAATGTCATGATGAAAACCAGTATTCTGTACAATTAATATATGCTGATAAAAAAAGAAAAAAGAAAAAGTGGTTTGTTGTGATGTACCACTCCAGATGGGGTGCCTTGTGTCAACTGACAGCCAGCATAAAGCCAGTACTTATAGCATGCCTTTTAAAAACATTACAGAGGTGCCCACTGGGCATGAGAATCACACAAAAGAGCCTTCCACTGGGCTGGAGCGCCCTCTATGGCTTGCTTTGGCACCACATGGCTTGCAGCCCCACCCCCTGAGCTGGTGGGGGTCATGTGCCTTGGTTTGTTTTGTTTTCATTTGTTTTGTATTGTTTTTTGAGGTACTTGGGCGTTGAACCCAGGGCCTTGGACATACTTTGCAAGTGTTCTACCACTGGGCTGCACCCTCAGTCCATTTTTTATTTTTGAATTGGGAGTCTTGCTAAGTTGTTCAGACTGCCTCTGGCCTCAAACTTGCCATCTTCCTGTTTCTGCCTTCCAAGTTGCCGGGCTATATACATAGTGAGATCCTGCATCAAAAAACAGAAAATAAAACAAACAAACAAACAACACCCCCCAAAAAAACAGCAAAGAACCTTCTTCTAAAATAAATTTTAAGAGGTACAGCTAATTCTAAAGCAAGGTTTGCAGAAGGATGTTAGTTTTCTTACCACTGGAGTCTATTTCAGAATCAGTCACCATCACTCTTCAGAATACTTCTGTTTCTTTTAGATGATTTTTTTTCTTTCTACTTCCCTTGGACTTTTCTTTTGAATGACTTGACTTCTTTTCATCTGTAATAAGTACAAATAAAAAAACCTAACTTCTAAAGAAATATTTCTGAGCATCAATTTTATTGTGTGTTTTGCAATTTGAGGAAAAGCCAAGCCTAATGTTCAACTATTTATAAACTTATTTTTAAACTCCTCAGCAGAAAAACTCTGCATCTATTTTTTTTTTTCAGTACCGAGTGCATTGAACCCAAGGCCTGGTGCATGTTAGGCAAGTTCTCTCCCACTCATCTGCACTTCCAGCCTCTCTTTGATGTTTTTGAGACAGAGTCTCACTAAATTGTGCAGTCTGCCTCTGGCCTCAAACTCATGATTCTCCTGGAATTGCTACGATTACACCCATGCACCATGGCCTTGGGTTAGAAATATCTTAAAAATACTTTCTGAAGTAGTGGTTTTCTTTGGCTTTTCACCTTTTTATTTATTTATATTTTTAGGTACTTGAGGGGTGAATCCAGGGCCTAGCCTATACTTTGCAAGTGGTCTGCCACTGGGTTGCACTCCCAGCCTATTTTTTATTTTGAGCCAGAGCCTCACTAAGTTATGCAGGCTGCCTCTGGCTTCAAACTTACAACCCTCCAGCTTCCACCTCTCCAGTCCCTGGGATTACGGCATGCTCCACTGTACCCAGCCTTGGCTCTTCATCTTCTACTGATGTATGTTCATTGGAGCTGAATTTAAAGAAAATAGTTGGAAAAATCAGAAAAGTGATGAAATATAGACCATGGAATATTAAAATACCAACTTAAAAAATTTCAGTAACAGCATTGTCCAAGGACCATTAAAAGCAAGCACTGGACCACTTTTATAACAGTATATAGTTCAAAGGTCTACTACCTTCATAATAATAAAATAACTTACATTTGCATACTGCTTTAGGGTTTACAAAATGCTATTCAAAAAAGGAAGCATGAAAGATGTATATTTTTCCAAAGAAATCACAAGAAAAAAGTAGAAAAACAGGAACTATAAGGAAAGATGAGTAAAACTGAAGATAAAAAGGCTGAGAGAAGACTTCATGATTTTATCTTAAGTATGTAAAGAACATATGGTACAGCAACAATTATTTTGCCTCCCCGAATTAAGAAGAACCTAACAAACTACAGTCTAAAGAGATTTTGTTCTGTTACAGAGAATTGAAAAAATGAGCATTATTAAAATTCTACAATAGTGTAGAAAGGGATTTTTCATATGAATCTTTTCCTGTGAGATCACTTCTGGAATAATTTGATTATTGCCTTAAAATTATTTTGAGCTTCCTTCCAACTCTAATTCTATGATTTCAAGTAATTTAAGCATTTTCTAAAGGTATCTATCTGGACAAATTTTAGGTAATAATGCTTTATCACTCTGTCACAAATTATAGGTTTACCTGTCAAGCACATGTGTCTCTATTCAACATAACATATACACAGAAACAGAGGAAAGGGGAGAAGAAAACTATGGATAACATTGATGATAAAAGAAATGAGCAGAAAGAAAAAGCACTACTTTTTGATAGTATTGGATAGAAGAAATTAAATAAAATCATACTGGTATGTTCATTTTTTAAAAAATCTTTTTATATTATTATTAGGCATAATCTGCTACTGGCTTAAGAAAAAATTCAAAATAACAAACATTTATTATTTATTTTAAGATGAATCCTTCTATTAATAAGAAATTAGCACTACATGCATTAAAATTTAGAGAACAATCAGCACGCTAAAATGACTGGCAACATGACTTAATTCTTAAGTATGTTCTGTTTTTAAAACTTAAGGGATAGAAAAGCACAAATCACAAAGGGAAGAAAATGTGACAGGTAGTTAAAATTCTTCACTTAATAAAAATTTTGGTAATAGTCTTCACATTTAACAAATGTTCTAACATACTTTAAAATATTCTTTTTAACAATTTACTGTGGTTTAGGATTGTATTTAGGGCTGTCATAACAAATACCACAGACTGGATAGCTTAAACAACAGAAATTTATTTTCTCACCATTCTGGAGTCTGTAAGTCCAAGGTAAAGGTACCATCATGGGCTGGTTGCAGATAAAAGGTATTGACACCTGCCTTCACACTGAGTCTTCACATGGTCCTTCCTTCAAGTACACAAAAAGAGAGATCACTAGTGTCTCTTCCTTTTCTTATAAATATAACATTTCTATTGAATTATGGTCTACCTTCATGACCTTATTTAACCTTAACTACCTTCTTAAAGGCCTTATCTCCAAATAATTACATCAGGAGCTAGATATTCAACATATGAATTTGGTGGGAGGGGAAAATAATTCATTCCATAAGAAATATTCTTTGGAGAAAGATGGCATACTTCAGGAGCTCCCAATTCCTCTCTTTTTCTTGCTTAATCTCCTCAAAGATATACACATGTAACTTACAACTCAATGGCAGAATTTATGTTTTTAAATTTATATATATATATATGTGCTTAAAATATTATATATAATGCCAGGCATGGTGGTGTATGCCTGCAATCCCAGAGACTTGGGAGGCAGATGCAGGAGGATTGCAAGTTGGGGACCAGAGGCAGTCTGCATAATTTAGGGAAACCCTGCCTCAAAAAAAGTAAAAAAAAAAATAGGCAGAGGGTGCAGCTCAGTGGTACAGCAAAGCATGCAAGTACGAGGCCCTGGGCTCAACCTCCAGTACTCCAGCACTGCAATATGTATATATATATATATATATATATATATATATATATATATATATACACACACACATATATATGTAAAATTTTATAACATTGTTTTAAATAACTATAGATTTAATTATACCTAGTTATATAAAATAAAACCCACAGTTTCAGTTATAGCTTAGTCTTCCTGTACATTTTAAACTTTTAATTAAAAATTTAGTATAAATACAAACTCAACACTTAAAAATTAATGTTCTGGTTCTGGTAAGGCTACCAAGGATGGTACATACTACAAGGAAACTTGAATAGCAAGGTGAGAATTTCCACCTGCAAAAAAAAGGAGGGGGTGATGTCAGCAAGATGGCAAAATAAGAATTTCCAGTGTTCATACACTTAAACATCTGTACAACTACCCACTCATCTTCATAGGAGCTAAGGAAACCAGGTGGGAGATTACAGCATCTGAATGAAACACAGAAATAACATGAGGTGCATTAATTTCAGCCAAACATTTAATGCCTGTAATGCTTGAAATCCTTTCATTTTTTAACACATAGTACATGAAAGGCACTCAGTATGGTGCCTAACACACTCAATAAATATTAGATGAATGTTTTCATAGTAATGATTATAACTATTTTCCTTCTCCCCCTTCCATCCATCTATTCTTCCACTCCAATATTCACTTTCATTAGAGGAAAACCAACTTTATTCTCCTCTTAGACTTTTTTTTCTCCAGTTCTAGGGAGTTGAACCTAGGGCTTGGCGCATGCTAGGCAAGAGCTCCACCACTGAACCACACCCCTACTTCCTTTTTAAAATTATTTTAAATTTTGAGACAGGGTCTCTCTAAATTCCATAGGTTCCCTCTGTCCTGGAACCTGCGCTCCTCCTGCCTTAGCGTCCTGGGATTACAGGCTAGTGCCACTGCACCCAGGTACCCTACCTCATTCTTCAAGGTCAAAGTTGAGAACACTTAACAAAACCTTTCTCAAGGTAGCCTCATTGCATTTTAACACATCACTTTTCCTACATTCATGCAATTATCTTGCCTCAGTGGAAAGTTTTTCTCCTGCCCAATATAAACCCTTAATCTCAATCCTACAAAGAATTTCCATTTACACAATCTGCTATCTCAAACCGATCTGTTTATTCATTCAACACACAATGACTGAGCACCTATGGAGTGCCAGAAACTGCGAATTCTGTCATAAATAAAATAAGACTCCTTTCCACGAGCTCCGTCTCATAGAGAATTAAAGTATGCTCAGTCGGGAGCCATGGCGCACACCTGGAATCCTAGCACTCGGGAGGCTGCAGGATCATGAGTTAGAGGCTTATAGCGAATTTCAGTCCAGCCTGAACTACACAGAGATACTCTGTCTCAAAAGCAAAACAAAATAAAACTAAACTTTGAAGAAGATTTGCACAAATGATAACACAAAAGAGATAAATGCTATAGGTAGATCTTTGCCCCTTGGCCACCTTCAATGCCAAAGGCAGAAGAGCGTGGAGGTGGCCCAAGGATAAATGAGTGTGTAAGAGAGGAAAAGGGTGAATAACAAAAGGAAGTAAGGGGCTGCTGTGGATAGATGGCAGAAAAGGATGAAAATGGGCGCAAGGAAGGCACAAGGATCAAATGTGAATGGACAGATGCTTGAATCCAAAGGTAGTGTCCTTCTCAGAGTGAAGGTGCAGCGATCTCACTCACCTCTGCCACCGGATGAATTCCCTTTCCTTGTCCAAGAGGCTCGTGGCTCCTACAGCAATGCAGGGCTGGGATTTAGCTCAGTTGATAGGGCACTGCTCTGCATCCTCTAAGGTCTCGGGTTCAATTCTCAGCACCACAACAGTGGGAGGACATGGCGATCCACTCCCAAGTAAATCCCCCCCCCAAAAAAAACCCAGCCATTGAAAACCCCATGAGGGTCGCTATGTCCACGGCACCAGGGCTGGTTTCTAGAGCCTTGGCTGAAGCAACCCAGTTGATGGCTGAGGCCATTCGTGTTGCCAAACCCCGAGCAAAAGCACGAACCAGACATCGCGAGGAAGAAAAGCGGCTCTGCGGGGAGGGTGCAGATTTGGTGGTGTTGGGGCTCTTGGACACTATGCGAAGTTTTCTCCGGGAGCTTAAGACCTCCCCCTCGAAACTGCAGTGCAGAACACTGGAGCACAAAACCACCACGAAAATAGAGCAAACTCTCCCGCTCCTTAGGAGTTCTGTGTTGCCTAGGCTTCCAGAACCCCTCAAGCCTAACGCTACGGAAACCATGGAAACCGCTTCCAGTATGTTAGCAAAAGCCTTTCCCAGGTCTATGTGTTCTCCAGCTGAGGTGAAGGGGTGTGTGCATCGGTGAAAATAAGCCGCCACTGCAACCAATTCCACTCATCCTTCAGTTCCTAATGAGACTGACCTACTCTAAACTGGACCTGTTAAGGGGCTTCAAGTCTGGTCCAACTTATCCTGTAACAGAACAAAACACTCCCCAACATTGTGCCATGCCCGGTACCATGTCAGCGCTTCTCTGCTATTCAGATTGTTTTGGGAGTGGGCTGCCAGGTCCTTTCCCCCATTTTTTGCTGTACTGGAAATTCAACCCAGGGCCTCAGAGCCATCAGAACTGCACTCTACCAACTGAGCTAAACAGTAGGCTGGGAAACTGAACTATAGACCACGTTTTTCTCAGCCTCCTAACTTGAAATAACCGAAGGACAGGTGGACAGGCCACAGTAAACACTCCAAAGTGGCCATATCAACCACATAGTCAATTCTGCTTTCCATACTTGTATTACAAATATTATAATATTGGATGCTTTGTCTCACATACATATATACACACATACATGTATATAAGATATGCATAGTTATGTGTGTATATATACATATATAATATATAAGAATGGCACACATCAAATTACATATTTTTCTGAATCTATCTGAAAAAAAGAAAACAATAATGAGATGAGAATAAAAGCGGCAACATATTCAAAGTATTTTCTACGCAACTGACAGTGTGTTTATTTTGGTTTTGTCAGATTCAGCAAAGAGAAAATGAATTTCAAGTAAAAAACAAGTAATACTTTAATATAAGTGCATTCCATATTTAAAAAAATAGTAAGTGACCACTTTCTATTAAAGGCAACTGATAACCACTGTTGTGTTTCCTCCTTCTCTCACCACTTTTAAATTTGTTCCTTATATTCTTAGGCTTTTCACTTGCTGTTTGAGAAAGGGTCATTTGGGCACCCCTGATATCTGGAAGCTGGTATAGCATTTACAGGTATGTTCTTCTCTTGCTGGACATAAACTTGGAGAATACCAGTCTAAGACAAGGTCAAGGGAAACTAACTGAGTGAGTCAAAACAAGACCATTTCATAATTTTTCCTAAGCACAGACAAAATCAAGGGCAGTGTGCCACCCAGAAAACAAATGTCCCCTCTCTTGGCCAAGATAAGTGACTGTTATTTTATTAATTAAGGTGTTAATCTCACTCAAGTCTGTCCTCCCTATAGATAACATTTATTGATGCCTACAATCATACAATTGCCCCTGCTTTCTGATGGCATCTGAGTTAGAGTGAACTCTTGGATCTTGAGACATTCCTCCAGATTGCCTAAATCTTCTAATAGGTTCTTTTTAGTATGCTGTTACTGAGACAGTCCAGTTTCTGATACTGTGTGTTTTCCTTCCCCACAAAGAATAATGAACCCAACCTTTCAACTATGGGTATATAGTCTTTGGTTGAAGGGCACTGACATGTTCCACTATTTAGAGTGCTCTTCCATGGATATTTTCATGAGTCTTTCCATTAGTTCATTTCATTCTTTGCTCATACATCAACATTTCAGAGAGCCCATCTCTGGCCACACTATAATATCATCCTCATCATTTTCCATCCTTTTATTTTTCCCTGTTTATTTTCTTCATGATATATTATGTATTTAAATTATATAACCATGAATTTATTATATGTCCCTTCCATTAGTGCATGTAAGTTTCATGAAGACTGGAACTATGACTTTATGATGACTGTATCCACAGTGCCTAGAACATCACCTGGCACAGAGTAGGTACTAAATGATATGTATTTAGTATGTATTAAATAAATGAACAAATTGATTTCTATTGTGTCAGGGATTACAAATTTCATTCTGTAACACTGTCATAATCAGTCCTATTTTTTGGTTTTAGTTCTCAATTTAAATAGATAGGCTCATTGCAAAATCTCCATTCTTAATTTTTTAACTCCTTTCTTATTTGGTTTGACTGCATATTGCCAAATAATGTTTCACAAATGACTCCTGGGTAATATGTTCCCTTATTTTTTCACGTCTGGAATAAGCAGCCAGCTGATTTTTGGCACATTGTATTATTTAGTAATTATCTACTCCCCAGTTCCAGGTAGGAGGGTTAGATATCCCTATCCAATTGACTTTGGGAAATTTTAAAGAATAAAACAGCAATTAGCAACTTTAAACAGGTTATCTGTAATGTCAACAATTTAGGAGGTGGAGGCAGGAGGATCACAAGTTTGAGGCCAGAGGCAGCTTGTGTAATTTAACAAGACCTTGTATTAAGATTAAAAGATTAAAAATGTGCTAGAGGAGCATCCCAATGGCACATCACTTGCAAAGTATGTGCGGGGCCCTCAGTTCAACCCCCAAATATATCAAAAACAAAACAAAACAGGTCACTTAAAGGAAAGTTGGTTGGGATTAAACAGAAAAGAAGATAATGATAAGAAAGCAAACATATATGTTGTTAGGTGCTGTTGAATCAGTGTCCAACTCATAGCAACCCTACGTACGAAAGGCGAAACACTATTGTCAGTGCTTCTCTGCTATCCATAGGGTTTTCAATGGATGATTGTTTTTTCGGAGTGGGCTGCCGAGTCCTTCTCCCAAGGCTACAGCACCTGGTGTTCCCAGGCGGTTTTCCATCCCAGTCCTAACCAGGCCTGAACCTGCTTAGCTTCCGAGATCTGATGGGATCAGATGCCACAGTGGTATGTCTGCAGGCAAAACAGATAGCTCTTACTTATTGGGGTCCAGATGTTCTTCATTCAACATTAAGTAACCATATCTGTCTACTATTTATTGGACCAAGGCAAGTTTCACAAATAAATAATGCTTGAGTTGGGTCTTTATGAAAGATCAGGCAATTTCCAGACAACAGGAGATACAAGGGGAATGACTATTCTAGACTCAGTGTTTTAGGCCCAAGCATAAATGCAATAAACCCATTGGCATATTCTAGAAAGTGTAAGCTGTGTGACATTATGCATGGTTAATTCATTTAATTCTTAAAACAATTCATGGGAAGATATTGTTATCCTTATTTTATAGAGGAAGAATCAGGCTAGTTACTGCCCTCATGGAATTCATGACCAAGTTCAAACAAGGCAAGCAAACACTGACAATGTGGTTATAAAATCTAATTGTCCATAATCAGCCAATCAAAAACCTCCCTAGAATGTGAAATTGACGCCTCCAAATCCATTGATATAGGTTCTTTAAAAACTACTGGGTTGTTTGAAATGGGGTTAAGTCTTCAGATAAAGAGAATGTAAAAGATGAAACAAGCCATTGAGAAACAGGAAATGAATGAAACTTCCTAACGAGCCAGTTCCAAAGGCAATTAATAATGCCAGTCAAGTTTCTTGGTCTGCTCTACTTTCCCCCAAATAAAGTTCCTTTCCTGATATTCTTTCATTGTAGGTAGCTTTTTACCTTTAGCTTTTTCTGGATTGCGGGTTACGGGTATGGCTAGAAGGGAAGAGGTTTCCTGTGCTTTGAATGAATAGGTTTTCACTATACCTAAGTTGGGTCTCCATACTTTGGAAGCCCTTTTGGGAAAGGGATAAAGGCAAAGCAATTCTGTTGGTGGCTTTGGCAATGTTAACATGGATGCAAAACAAATTATATTGTGCCTTCCAGCTTTCAGAAAGCTAGTCAATAGACATGATATCAGGAGTGGCATCTACTGCTACTGTGATATGCATTTCAAAGATACATTGCATTTTAGGGGCTAGGGTTTAGCTCAGTTGGTAAAGTGCTTGCTCTGCATCCTCTGAGCCCCTGGGTTCAATCCCTAGCACAAAAACATGGGAGAAGGACCTAGCAGCCCACTTCTGAAACAATCCCAAGACAATCAGCCATTGAAAACCCTATGAATGGCAGAGAAGCGTTGACATACTGCCAGACTGCCATACTGTTCTCCAACTACTCATCCTGTTGTTTTATTCATCATAGTACTCAGCCAAGAGTGTATTATCAGAGAGTTTTAAAAAGTATGTAGTTTATAACTTATTCATTAAACAATTACTAAACACCTACTATATGGGAGAAGGACGTGGCAACCCACTCCCAAGGCAATCCTGAAACAATCTGCCATTGAAAACCCTATGAGGGTCGCTATGAGTCAGACAAAACTTGACAGCACCTAACAACAACAACAACAAACACCTACTATTGGGCTCAGTTGGTAGCTGTGCTGCAGTCTCTGAGGTCCCGAGTTCAATCCCCGGCACTGCAAAAATAGGAGAAGGCCCTGGCAATCCACTCCCAAGGCAATCCCAAAACAGTCAGCCATTGAAAACCCTATGATGGTCGCTATGAGTCGGATACCGACTCGATGGCACCTAACAACAACAACAAAACCCCTAATATGTGCCAGGGAGAAGGATGTGGCAATCCACTCCGGAGGCAATCCTCAAACAATCAGCCATTGAAAACCTTAGGAGGGTCAAGGATCGCTATGAGTTGGACACGACTTGAAGGCACCTAACAACAACAACTAGGTGCCATACAGTAAATCTCTCCAAGGATGAAATGCTATGGAAATAATAAAATTAACAGTGCAAATGTTAATCTTATTCACCTTTTGCGATATAGCTCAAGCAGCAATATTCGGTATTCTGTTTGTTATTCCCTTGTGTGTGCTTCTATATCTTGTACTAGTACTTTTGTCCATGTGTGTACCTATCTGTTGGGCCCTCTGAAAATGTAGAGCGCCTTGGCCTACTCATTTTAAATTCCACAGAGCCTAACATATGGTTTGCTACAGATCAAATAGGTGCTCAGTAGTTAGTGGAAATGAAGGCGTTAACAGTACTGCACCATTTAGTATTCAATTCACGTGACATACTTGTCTGAACACAAGCTTTGTTTCCTAAAAGTAGTTAATGTAATTTAGTTGTTGTCTTGTTATCCTATAACTTGAATTATCAGTGGATAAATAATAATAATTATTATTTTTTTTTAATTTTTATGCAGTACTGGGGATTGATACCCAAGGCATTCTGCATATTTTGCAAGTGCTCTAGCTCTGAGCAGTACCTTCAGTCCTCTCCAAATTTTTTTTTTTTTTTTTTTACTTTTTATTTTGAGACAAGGTCTCGCTAAATCACGCAGGCTGCCTCTGGCCTCGAACTTGCAATCTTCCTGCCTCAGCCTCCCAAATCGCTGGGATTATAGGCATCCGCCACCGCGCCTGGCACATTTTATTATTATTAATTCCGATAATATTTCAAGCAGAATTCAAATTTGCAAAGAAAATGAAATCCATATAGTGTCTAAAAGCTTTTCTGCCCTCAAAGTTTACACTGAATTTAGATGAACGCGACTAGCTTCCCTCTCACTCCAACTGCTTATGACCGCGTTATCACATCTTTCCCTTTCCTTTTTCCCACCCTTTGCCCTCCGGAAAGATCCGAACCCTTCAAGAGCTCCCCAGTCTTCCCCGCTCCCTCGCGAAAAGAGCCGAAGGCAGAGTAAGGCGCCGAAGCCTGGAGCTCGGGCCCTTCCGGACAGACCCGGACTGAGCTCGGAAGAGGAGGGCGCCTCGACTTCAGCGCTTTGCCGGGGCGCTGTGCCCTCTGTCGGCGGCGTGGGGCAGCTGTAGCAGCGGTGGCGGTAGGAGGCGGCAGCCGTGTCGACGTTGACCAAGACTGGAGCGACGTTTGAAGACGGAGCCGGATCGCCGGGGAGTCCGGCTTCTTGTTGGAGGATTCCCATCCTTCCGCGGCCGGAGGAGGAGAAGCGGCGGCGCCCGCAAGCAGGTGAGGACTGGACCCAATGCCGGGAGGGGCCGAAGGCGCGCGCCTGCTTCCTCCGTCCCTGGGCCGCGCCTGCGTTTGCGTTCGCCTCACTTGAACCAGGAAGCGGCGGAGTCAGAGGCTCTGCTCCTCCGGCTCTTTCTTTGTGTGGGCCCGGGAGTGAAGAAAGGGAAGAACCGGGAGGGCCGCGGCGCGGTCTCCTTCGCCATCAGGGGCAGAAGGGCTGCCAGTGCCCTGGGTAGGCCCCGGGGCGCGAGATCCCCATCCCGGAGACCCACTTGGCTTTTCCCTCGCCCCTCTGCCTCCCTTGTGGGGCCTCTTTTTGTCCGCCTACCTCCCACTTTGATTTAGAGCTTTTCTGCCGGGCCCATCCTCCCCTTCCGTCCCCTTCCCGGGGCATAACAATGCCGCCTGCTTCGCCTCATCCTCCCCCGCCCCCCAACACCGCACCCTACTGTTCGCCACCTTCTACCTTCTCTGGCACCCCTTAATCCTCCCGCCCTCACTCTAGGGTTTGTATTTTCATCTGTATTCTCAAGAAGCTGCCTTTCGCCTGAATTGAAGTTAATAAACCTCAGTTGCAGCTGGCAGGGTGCAAATGGAAACGAGAGAGGTAGAGGAAGAGAGATGGGGTTTAGCTGCCGCGCGGGGTGCCGCGTGTTGGTTTGTTTCACTCCCTCGCGGATGGCTTTTATCTCTTTTCCACCTTCACCAGCCACTCTGAATCTGCTGTAGGTTGAGGATTTGTTGCACAATGAAGTAGAATGACTTTTCCATAGTCAGGTTGCAAATCTTGGGGGTTGAGGGGGCGAGGGTTCAGACTGACTTCTGTTGACCCTGGATCCACCCTGAGGAGCCGGAAAGGGGCACCTAAACAAAACGAAACCAAGTCCCAGTGTCACCTGGATATGTACATTTCACCCATTCAGCCAGTGGAAAAACCTATTTGCAAATGACAAAAATCGTTAAGACCATGTTCGAAAACCTGTCTCTCCACTTAAAAGTGACTTCTGTTGAAATTCCCGTATTTTGGAAGCCCTGGTTGTTGGCATATTGTCCAAAGGTCACCCTTTCTGATGAATGGCTTTGTGGTACTGAAATTCCTTGGTACTGTTTAAATACAACACCTAACATGTTTTTAATGTTGGATTTTGAGACTTTTTGCCTTTTTTTGTTCTTAAGCTGTGATTTTGAAAAATTTTAAAGGTATTTCACATGTACTGTCTTCCACATGTATATAATTTAAAGCACTGATGGTGCCACTCTTCACTTAACTTTAAAGGGAAAGAATATTAACAACAAAATATTTCTTTACTAGAGGTGCTTATCAAGTAATGGTTAATATGTCCATGCAAAACATATATGTTATTCATACATATTTTAACATATATGGATGTTGACTTTTTTCCTTTTTTTTAACAACTCTGAAATCTGTTACTGGGAGTATCTTCTGCAAAGTACAAATATAGGTGTTTTAGGAGTGGTACACAGCAATACCGTTTAATGACATTCTCCCTCCTAGAGTAGTATCTCCTTTGTTCTAATATGTTAGTGTTTCATTTTCACTAACTCATTTGGTGAGAAAAAAGTTGTTTACCAGTACACATAATTATTTACCAACAAAATGAAATGTCTCAGGATTTCATGTAAATAAGCATTAAGAAATTGTATGCTTTCCTTATCCATTGTCATATGTTTTCATGATGACATCTGTTGACTTCACTGGGCACTCTTTAACATTGTACCTCTGTATATTGTAAAAATAAAGAGGTTAGGAGGACAGGCAAGGAATAAAAACAGAAGTAAAGGAAAGTTATAAGATAATAATTGTCAGTGTTTTCAAATGATCTTGGATCTAGGGATTAGCTTTTGAATAGGATCTTAAAAATAAGATTAGTTAAAATTTAAGAATAATGTATATTTCACCTAGAACACACCAAGCTGCTCTGGCATTTAAATCATTCATTTACATATGAAATAACTTCTATGCATTCATTGTGAAGATTTTCCTAAAAACAATTTTAAGACAGTTAAAAATTAACTTTTACCTTTCCTTGAGAAAACTCAAAATTGGGACTAACAAAATAAATATAATCCTTAAAAAATGCTCAGTAGACTCAAGTTTGGACCTAAAACATAATTGGGATGCAAGGGGATATAGAAAAATAATCCCACAAAAAGTCATGCAATATGGAAGAGAGGCCTTTGGTAAGGGCGTGGAAGAAGGGGGAGGAGGTGCACAAGAGGGTAAAGGGGATGTTATCTTTGCAATATACAATGAAACGCATATATGGAAATGTCACAATGAAATGCATGTCAGAGTGAAACACATTAAGTTGTACATTAAAAATTTCCTATAAAACACATAATTGGGATGCAAGGGTATATAGAAAAATAATCCCACAAAAAGACATGCATGTAGAATAGAGGCCTTTGGTGGGGGGGGGGGAGGGGGAGGGGGTGCACAAGAGGGTAAGGGGAAAGTTATCTGCAATGTACAATGAAACGCATATATGGAAATATCACAATGAAATGCATGTCAGAATGGAACACATTAAGTTGTACATTAAAGATTTCCAATAAAAAAATAAAAAAATGCTTAGTAGAAATACATGTATCAGATTCAGAGGAAGGTGACTGGAGGTTACCATTCAAATCTGTATAGCAGTTTAAAACTTACTTGACTCTTCTCAGGCCGAAGTCTTGAGATTTGACACATGGTCCAAAAACCGCCTATATGAACAATTTATGTAAAAGCCAAAAAGTTATGCCAAATGTGGGTTAAAATGTGAATAAATTATTTAATAATCATGTGGCTTAAGGTCTGAATAACAAGGTACTTGTTTTCTCTTCCTAATCCTCCCTTCTCTCCTCCTCCCTTTCTCTTATAGGCATGGAGAGTAGAAAACTGATTTCTGCTACAGACATTCAATACTCCGGGAGTCTACTGAACTCCTTGAATGAGCAACGTGGCCATGGACTCTTTTGTGATGTTACCGTTATTGTGGAAGACCGAAAATTCCGGGCGCATAAGAATATTCTTTCAGCTTCAAGTACATACTTCCATCAGCTCTTCTCAGTTGCTGGGCAAGTTGTTGAACTGAGCTTTATAAGAGCAGAGATCTTTGCAGAAATTCTCAATTATATCTATAGTTCTAAAATTGTCCGTGTTAGAGCAGATTTACTTGATGAGTTAATTAAATCGGGGCAGTTATTAGGAGTGAAATTTATAGCAGAGCTTGGTGTCCCATTGTCACAGGTTAAAAGCATCTCAGGTACATCTCAGGATGGTAACGCTGAAACCTTATCTCCTGGTTCTAGTGACAAAAATCTTGAAATACAAAAATCAAAAGATGAAGCCCAAGAAAATGGGCCTACTATAATGCCTATTATAACAGAATCTTTTTCATTACCTGCTGAAGATTATGAAATGAAAAAGATCATTGTTACAGATTCAGATGATGATGATGATGATGATGTCATTTTCTGCTCTGAGATTGTGCCTGCAAAGGAGACTTTGCCCAATAACAATCCAGCGACACAGGTCCAGCCTAACCCAGGCCCTGTTGCTATTTCAGATGTGGCACCTTGTGCTAGCAATAACTCTCCCCCTTTAACAAATATCACACCTACTCAGATACTGCCTACTCCTGTGAATCAGGCAACTCTGAGCCAAACACAAGGAAGTGAAAAATTGCTGGTATCTTCAGCTCCAACACATCTGACTCCCAACATTATCTTGTTAAATCAGGCACCACTCACTACACCACCAACTGTCAGTTCATCACTTCCAAATCATATGTCTTCTTCAATCAATTTACTTGTGCAGAATCAACAGACACAAAATAGTGCTGTTTTAACAGGAAATAAGGCCAATGAAGAGGAGGAGGAGGAAATTATAGATGATGATGATGACATTATTAGCTCCAGTCCAGACTCGGCAGTCAGTAATACATCTTTGGTCCCACAGACTGATACCTCCCAAAATACTACTTTTGATGGATCATTGATACAGAAGATGCAGATTCCTACACTTCTGCAAGAACCACTTTCTAATTCTTTAAAGATTTCAGATATAATTACTAGAAACACTAATGATCCAGGCTTAGGATCAAAACATCTAATGGAGGGTCAGAAGATCATTACTTTAGATACAGCTACTGAAATTGAAGGCTTGTCAACTGGTTGCAAGGTTTATGCAAATATTGGTGAAGATACTTATGATATAGTGATCCCTGTCAAAGATGACCCTGACGAAGGGGAAGCCAGACTTGAGAATGAGCTACCAAAAACATCTGGTAGTGAGTCCACAAGCAAACGTATGAAAGTAAAGCATGATGATCACTATGAGTTAATAGTAGATGGAAGGGTCTATTATATCTGCATTGTATGCAAAAGGTCATATGTCTGTCTGACAAGCTTGCGAAGACATTTTAATATTCATTCTTGGGAAAAGAAGTATCCATGTCGTTACTGTGGGAAGGTATTTCCTCTTGCAGAGTATCGCACAAAACATGAAATTCATCACACAGGGGAGCGAAGGTATCAGTGTTTGGCATGTGGCAAATCTTTCATCAACTATCAGTTTATGTCTTCACACATAAAGTCAGTTCATAGTCAAGATCCTTCTGGGGACTCGAAGCTTTATCGTTTACATCCATGCAAGTCTTTACAGATCAGACAGTATGCATACCTTTCTGATAAGTCAAGCACTGTGCCTGTCATGAAGGATAATGGTATTGGGTATAAAGTTGATGGTGGAAAAGAACCTTCGGTGGGGGCCACATCTGCTCCTCAGAACAAGCCAATGACCTGGGAAGATATTTTTATTCAGCAGGAAAATGATTCAATTTTTAAACAAAATGTAACAGATGGCAGTACTGAGTTTGAATTTATAATACCAGAATCTTACTGAACTCCTTTGAAATATCAGGAAGTTTTTGTTTGCATTAAGGGGCAGGGATTGCAAAAGACCTGTAAAGTAAATTAAGGTGAAAACAAGTTAATTTGATCTGCCACATCATCTGAAGGTAGTCTAGTTGGATTGTTTGTTGATAATTTCTAGAAGCCAATTTTTCTCCAAGTTTGAGTAGAGGTTGAAAAGTCCCCCTCCAAGTATCTGTTTATATAGTTACCTTTCAGCTCATTTAAGAGCTAAAAATAAAAAATTTGGAGAGGTAGTTTTCTGAATAGAATTTGAAGCAGTCTGAATGTTTTTGAAAATAACGAGTTACTAGCATACCCTAGTACATCTTAAAGTTTTCCCTTCCATGTTAGCACTTTACTGCTGAATTCTCAGTTTTCTTAACATTAAGACTAAATGTGTGTTGTGTCTTGTATATGGCATAAAAAATAAAGAACTACTCCCAAAAATTGTCCTAGAAAGTTTCAGAATAAGTCTCTACTTGGTTGTGTATTCTGCTAGTCAAATGGATAGCAACCTCTTGCCTTCCTCCCCCCATGAAACTAGCCATGCAAACAAGTCTCATGTGAAGAATGAGTTAGTTTTAGGTAATTAGAATTAATCCTTGCTTTTATTGCCAACCTGTAAAAGACTTTGGTGGCTAGGCCACTATATACTTTTACATTGTGGTCTCTGGGCAAGAAACTAGTGGGGAAACCTCTAATGTAGATAAGGAGGTAAAAAGTTCTGTCGCACTTATTTTTAATTCTCTGCTCTTACATGGTAGAGACAATTGAATGGACATTTCCTTTTGTTCATTGTTAAAAATACTCTCGTGAAATATACATTTGGAATCTGAAAGCCACCAAATGAATCCTTATACATAATTTAATTATGTATAAATGTTTGTAAATGATAAATTCCACAGATAATGCTCCTGTGTATTTTGGGTGGGAGGCTACTGACATATATATTTTTAATGTTCATATTAATTAGGATCTCCAATAGGAAGTTTTCATTTGGAATAGTTTAAGCAGTGATCTAGTATTTTCCTTTCAACAAGACCTTTTAGGTTTATAAACCCCTTCCAAAATAAGTTCCATTCCATCTGCACATTGCTGCAGTATTATAGCAGTCAAAAAGTACATGTGGAATGTTATGTAGGTGTGTCAATTCCCATTATCTTGGCAACAATAAATACCACCTTCCTTTTAAGATGACACAAATTTAAAACATTTAGAAAATAAAGTTAAAACTTATCCGGGTGCTAGTACTAAAAGGAAGCAGGCTGGAACAAATATATAGCTTAGCATTTATAACAGAATTAACTTCTTCTGTAAATGTTTCTTTGCAAGGGAAAAAATTAATAGATCCTAAAAAAGAATGTTGTCGCATAGTTATTAGTCATTTGTGACCTTGCTTAAGTATTTCTTAGTTCAAAATAGACATTTTCTTTCTCCTTACCATGTATTTTTAAAAATAGTCTATTTCTTGACTTTGAACTTGAAGCTTTAATCATAATTTCCCATATATACATCATTCTTGTGATGGTAAGCTAGATTTGAAGATAATGGTTTTAGTGTTTCTTAAGTTGGTAACTGAGGGCACCAGGCATCAGTATTACTTTAATGCAAGGAAAAAGAAAAATAATCCATTGCTTACCAAAGGGTAGAGTGATGTACATTTATCTGGTTTTGTTCTGTGATTCTAGACCTTCAAACCATTTTATAAACTAACCCTTAGGAAATTTGAAGTCACCTTATGACTTAAGACTCTGATCTCTATAATCACAATGTTTACTTTTTCTGTAGATAATGACTATTTTACTCTGACTGTAGTGTGCATTCTGAAATGTTCTCAGTCAAAATTTGAGTTTCTTCATTGTATTTCACCAGTTAGACATAATTACTTCTACGAATACGAATGATACTGATACCAGCAGAACTTCCAGATCTTTCCAGACTCAACTGCTAAATTACTTTGTCATAATAAAACTTGATAGTTTCTACAAACCTATTATGAGAAACCAGGAATTAGTTGGGTAATGGAAAACTATCCATACTTAATAATACTGAAGAAATTACTTGCTGCTACTGTGTTCTGTGTAAATTCTGAATATGACATTTAAAACTCTGCCTACAGGAGGTGTCTTCTAGAGTTCTGGGGGGAGGAGGAAAACTGGAAAGTTAAACTGTAATTTTGCTAGAAGGCTCTCACTAGCATGTGTCTGAGGGTCTTCAATTGTTCTAGAGGTTTCCATATCCAAAGTTCAGAGTTCTTGTGGAATACTCCTGTGGGACAAAGACCCTTTACTCCCAGTCTTTCATTGGATTGAAAATGTGTGGCAGGATGTTATTTAAAACTTACCATGGTGTTTTTCTATTTTCTATTTATCTTTTTGACTATTGGACAACTTTTTTCCTTCCAAGTTGGCTTTACATTTGCTCTAATGCTAAATTACCTGTAAATATTCTGGACAGGAACTATTTGAAATAGTAAATTTGTTAAAAGAAGTGGAAAAATAAAAATGCTGAAGCTAAGCAAGGATTTAAAAATGTTATGGCAGTCTTGCAAGACTAACTTTTAAAAGTATTTTAAATGATTGTCATTTTGGTGGTCACAACCTTCCACATAGAATCACTATGAGGGAAAGATGCCACAATCTTCCATTGTACTGAAATATAAAGGGTAAACATTGATTGAGGTATTTTTGTATTGTCATGGCATGCATATTCTAAGGAATTAAATGCTAATTCAGCAGCACTGGCTTCCTCACCTCTGTCAACTATATGAAACCATGTTCATTTCCCCCAATACCGTAAATGTTCATACTTGTACAATCTTCCCTATCATGACTTTAAGTTCTACTTTTCATTAACCATTACCTGATATTAGTTCATAGAGCTTCTTATGGCAAAAATAAAATGTTTTAATTCTAATTTCTGAGTGCATTTTTTACAAGATTGTCTTTCAGAAATTATATAGGCTTTTGTATTCTGCTGTTTTTCAGGTGGTTTTAGCAGACTAGAGCTGTATTTCTGATGACAGCGTGGCAAAAATTTCCCACTAGGTTTTATGTGTTGGTTAGTCATGTCCCATTGTTTCTTGAACCATAATGCTCAAAAATGAGTTAGCTGCTGTCAGTTGGTTTAGAGCATTTGCTGTACTTTACCATGAGGATGGCTGTAAGTGGATAAGGAGGATAGTTTTATTAATTTGAAACATCACAAAAGCAGTCTGGGTTTTCAACATGGCAGTGATAACAGATTTTAAGCAACATCCAGTTCATACAGTTTCTGGATTAATATTTTAATGTTTCATGCCCAGTTCAATACTTTAAAGCAGAATTAGGAAGAAAGCAGTAAATATTACAAAATGCATTCAAGGTACGTATTGGAGATACAAATTCCTTCATTACAGCAAATGTTTTGCAAAAGAGTAAAGCAGCAAATATTAATTTTTCTAAGGTAACATGCACTTTATATAATTCAATATAATAAAAAAGAAGCTGCTCAAATTAAGTGTTACAAAATCTATACTGTTTCAAGTTATTTGGTAAAGTAAGAAAAATACATAGAAATGAGTCATAGAATCTTAACACTTTAAGAAATGTGATAAATGTAGGATATACTGTGTAATGATGCCTTTAAAAATATACACATTCACTAGAGCAGAAGGTAAGTGTAAATGGCAAAAAAAAAATCATTGAGTATTACAAGTTGATATTTTATAGTAAGTCAATTGGTTATTAGTCCTTTTTGGAAATCCAATAGAATTTTAATATGCTCAGAACTGTAAAAAATAATAGTAATTTTGTATAACAAAAGAATTGTAGTTATTCATATTTGAAATCTAGATGAGACAATGTCCTTGATGCTAAAAGTTAAACTGATTATTTTGCAAACGTTTACTGTGAACAATGAGTGCACTTGTGCCTTGATGATTTGTGATGGCCAGGTGTCTAGAAGGTAGATGGGAGCACCAGCATTTGTTTGCTACCTCTAATCCATCAAGTTGGGAGGTAGCAAAATTGGCTGGAAAATTTTCCAGTATATGTTCTGTGTTTGCAGAACTGTCTAATTATGTACCCTCCTGTAGCCCCTGTATTTTTTTACATTATACAAGTGTAGGATTATCAGTCTTCCTTTAAACCAATCAATTCTCAGGTTAACATAATATCCCAATGAAAGTGTTCATTCTGAAGTGAAGGCATGGGTGCCAAAGTGTTTTAAACTCATCAGGTTGATGGTTTGAAGCTATGTATAATTAAAAGAACTGTACAAAAACCACAGTGTGCCAGATGGATTTTAAATCTACCAAAACACTTAAGGATTTGTCAAGTTGGCTGCACTTGAGGTTTTGCAGACTTGAAGCGGCATTGTAACACTTTGATTATCTTGAATTGAGTGCTGTCATGATTGGTCTCAACAGCAAAAAGGACCAATAAGAGCAGTGGCATTAAAATACAGATGAATCTTTTGGGGTGGGGTGCAGGATACGTGCGGTTTGCTGGGTTTGAAGCACAATATTTGAAGATTAAATAGTTAGAAAGATTAGTAACAATTCATATCACGATTCAACCTAATCTAGCATTTTTAGACTCTGAATTTCAACTGTAAGATTTCTATCTCCAGTAGCAAATATGTTCTGTAATAATGCAATATGTAGTAGAACCACTGTCTCCTAAGTTATCATTTGTATTACTGAAATCTATTTAAAACAGCTCACATGTTGCTCTGTATTTTCGTGCTTCCGGAACAGTCTTATTTTCTACTACTCAAGATGAGGGAATATTGCACTTTTCCCCGCAGGAGGTACCAATAACAAAAGCTGAGCTGAATGATCACAACAGCCATTTTTACAATACAGAGAAGAAAGGAGTAAGAGATGGGTAGGTTTTTTTTTTTTTTTTTCAACATCTAGACACAAATAAAACCTTAGCCAGAACTCTCTGCATTGGAACTACTGTGTAGCCCAGTCAGCTGGGAAATTTTCCTTAAGGACTAACATTAGTGGTAGGGAAAGATAGTGCCTATAAGCCAAGTGCTTCATCCAAGGAACCAGGGTGGCAGTCTTCCAAGAGCCTAAGGACAACACTCCTTTGCAGAAACTGAAGCAGATGACAACCATGCTTCTGCCGAATACAGAGGTGGAGCGTAGGGTAATGCAGGTCCAAACATGACAAGCTTCTTGCTGAGCTGGCTCCTCAGCCTTGCTTAGAGTGTGAGAACTGCCCTTGGAAGTGCTGTGTTTGTCCTAGGCACCCCTGCTCTTCTCTGATAAGGAGCTTCATCTCTATCTTTCCCTAGCCTACCAGGCCACTGTAAAACTTTGTGTGTAAGAGCCACACTAAATTTTGTACCCTACCCACTTCCACAAAAGCAGAAATACAAAAACCACAATAATCTCAATAGCCAGAGGCATTTCTCTTTAAGGACTGTAAGGTGGTGGCTTTTCAAAAGGCGGATAATAGGGTGGAGAGTAACGGGGTGGTGCACTCGAGGACCACATGTAGCTGGGCGAGGGAGAGGCAGACTGGGGCTCATCAGAGAGTCCAGAGGGAGGGGAAGATGGAAAGACACTGGAATGCTGTGTAATGAAAAGAAAACATCGGCTTAGGCAGTGAGTTTGCAATTCCAACGAACAGACATTGCTATTTAAAAATGAATATAGACCAAGGTTGTTTCTGTTTGGAACAACAGAGAGCTCCTAAACCTTACAAGTTAACAAGGAGCATGAAACAGGTGACCCTACATTCAGTCACTCAGGCGGCAGGCCTCATGCAGAGTCATCTAGGAATCCTCTCCTTGCCCTTGAACTCCACATCTAGTCAGTTACTGAATGCTGTTGCTTCTACTGTGTTGTCTCTTGAATATTTTTCTGCATTTATAACTCAAGGCATTCCCTTTAGTTATGGCCACAACATCCCAACTAGTCTTCTAAAAGGTAGTTTGAGCTTTAAGAGCATCTAATGAGGTTAAGGCATTGATCCCTGAGAAAACATTTGCTATAAGACTATATCACAGGAAAGTAGTGCAGTGGTCAGGGGACCCACTTCATAGACCAAAACCAAGGTTAAAATAGTTAAATGGCTTGCTCGTATCTGAACTGTTACCCCACAACCCCCAAGATCAGGGAAGGTTGACGAGCAAAGAGTAACAAAGACATAGTGGTAAGAATAGTAGTGGTAAGAATAAGGAACAATATGTTAGGCTGTAGAGATATCAATTTGACTTTTTGTTGTCTAACTTTGGGAAGGGCTGGGATTTAGCTCAGTTGGTAGAGCACTGCGCTGCAGTCTCTGAGGTACCGAGTTCAATTCCCAGCACCGCAAAAAATGGGAGAAGGACCTGGCAATCCACTCCCAAGGCAATCCCGAAACAGTCAGCCATTGAAAACCCTATGAGGGTTGCTATGAGTCAGATACCGACTTGGCGGCACCTAACAACAACAATAACTTTGGGAAAAGAGCAAATACAGATTTGAAGATACCCAGTGAAGTCCCCAGTGCAGAAAAGGAGAAGCTGAAGCCACAAATCACAAAGTAATCCAGAAAAAAACAAACAAAAAACCCAAGTGAATTGACATATTAGAAGTCATTTGCCCCAAGCCAGGCATGGTGGCTGTGGCACACACCTGTAATCCCAGGAAGGCAGGAGGTGGAGGCCAGAGGATTGCAAGTCTGAGGCTAGTGGCAGCCTGTGTATCTTAGCGAGACCCTGACTCAAAAATAAAAAATAAAATAAAATACAAAATGGACTGGGACTATAGCCCAATGCTAGAGTACTTGCAAAGTATGTGCAAGCGCCTGGGTTCAACCCTCAAGTACAGCAGGAAAGAAAAGTCATTTGCCTCTCTCTCTCCTTGGCCTATGTCCACCTATAACCCTAATGATTTTCCTGCTCAAGGAAAGCTGGCCTGTTTTTTCATTACTGTATCCTCCAGAGCTCAGAATTATGCTTGGCAAGTAGTAAATGTTCAATAAATCTTGAATGAGTGAATATAACACCAGGAGTATATAAGATGAACTTGGCATGCTTTTTAAAAATAAAATCTATTTTCTGAAGATACAGTCAGCGTGGAGCAAGACTATGATGAGAGTTGAAGACTGGCAGGAACTCTAGAGTTGGTAAGAGTCAAGAAACTAGTTTTAGGATCTCAAGAAGAACAAGCAAGCCAACAAATGGAAAAGGAAATCCGCAAATATTCTGTTGTGTCTTAGCTCTAGGAGAAGCAGACTATCTATCTACCTATCTATCTATCTATCTATCATCTATCTACCTATCTAGCATCTATCTACCTATCTATCATCTATCTTAAAGGCCATTTACAAGCCTACTGCTGTGGCACATGCATGTAAATCCCAGTGACTCGGGAAGCTGAGGCAGGAGGATTGCAAATTTGAGGCCAGAGACAGCCTACGCAACTAAGCAAGACTTCATCTCAAAAAATAAAAAAGGGGCTGAGGTGCAGCTCAGTGCTAGAACATTTGCCCATATGGGTGAGGCCCTGGGTTCAAACTCCCAGTACTAAAAAAGAAGCCACAAGAGTTCAAGTGCTATGTCAGGGGGAGGGATGGAGAGGTCACGCTTTTACTTTGTTCTGTAGCCAGAGTTTGAGTAGATAGTGTCATTTTTTCAGGTCTATAGCAATTTAGAGTCAGCCTTGACATGAGGCTTTTGGAGCCTGAGACCAGTTGGCAGATTCTCATCTCCGGTTTTGACCTTTACACTCTTGGGAAAGAGATGTCTAGGTTTCTAGGTCTTGCCTAAGATATTCTCATATCTGTCCCTTACCACCTACTGTTAGGACTAAGAGACTTACAGCTGCCATCCTCTTCCTCCTCAATCTCATCCATTTTTTCATACTGATTTTAGGAAAGACTGGGTCATAGAACCTGGAAAGCCTTTAAAGGCAAAACAATTTGAGATGGTGGACTCAAGAAAAGCCAGATGCCTTCCTAAAACTCAGTTTTCCTCCAAGAGCATATCCTTTAATAAAACATGAGTACAGTGATGTGTTGCTTAAAGATGCATTCTGAGAAATGCGTTGGTAGGTGAGTTCATTAATGTACAAACCATCACGGAGTGTATTTACATAAACTAAGATGGTTATGATGTCACTAGGCAATATAATGGGGTCGGGATTTAGCTCAGTTGGTAGAGTGCCACCCTGCAGTCTCTGAGGTCCCGAGTTCGATTCCCACCACCACAAAAATGGGAGAAGGACATGGCAACCCACTCCCAAGGCAATCCTGAAACAATCTGCCATGGAAACCCCTATGAGGGTTGCTATGAGTCAGACACGACTTGACAGCACCTAACAACAACAACAACAGGCAATATGATGATATCGGACTACCATTGTATATTTGATCTGTAGTTGACTGAAACATTGTTATGCAGTACCTGATATGACAGTTATTTCCTAGCTTTCCATTGTGCATTCCCCAGACTCTCCTTTTCTCCTTTCTCTCCCTCCTCTTTTGTTGCTTTCTTCAATTGAGAACTCTCTCCTCTTAACGAAAGAGGAAAGCAAAAAACCCCAGGGCCAAGACTCTCTGTGCCTGAGCATGTGGCACTGTGCCCTTCTAAATCACACTACAGGGATGGTGAGAGGCAGTGGGCCAGTTATAGGTGTTTCCAACCACAGAAGGAAGGGGTAAGTTTCCTGAAGTACAGCTAAAGGCAGTTCTGTCCTGAGAGGCATTAAAAGGCTTCTGTGGGCAGCAGCTGCCGTGGGTGGCAGTTGTATACTGTGATAATAAAAGCGGGTGGTACAACGGCCCTTGGGTTTTCACTTCTCAGTTTCATGTTTGGAAAGTATTGGCAAGAAGGAACGGAGGCGATTCTCACTTCCCTTTGAGGATAAAATTGAGAGTCTTAAGGATAAAATTGAAGGGTTGCTGGCAGAGCTAGAAATCTAACTGGCTGCAATCCACATACCCGTGAGGTTGGAGGGGCACAGTACCAGTGCATAGTTTCCTAGCAACAGGCAGGCACCTTGGGAAAGATTTGGCTTTGTCACAGCTAGAGAGCTGGCCTCGTGCATTTTGGCTTTTGCCTGAGAGTCTAACTTTACTAATGTGATGGGCATCTCAGGAGAATAGGGCTTTGAATTCTTGTATACCACAAAGCAATGAGGAGCACTCAAGTAGCCCACTGCTGGGCCTAGTCAGCTCTGGCTTCCTGAGCCACATCTCTGAGGCCTGGGTGGCCTACAGGCTGATGGTGCTAAGAGGGGCACCCTGATTCCAACACAAGGATGGTTGTCCACAACCACTTTAGACCGCCTCTTTTCTGCCTGATGGCTGAACCATACTCTTCAAGATCAATGTGCATTTTCTTCAAGGCATGCCTGTCTCTTCAGGACAGTTGTGGAGCAGTGACTCCAAGAGAAGCCCTGGAACTGGCTGGTGACAATGACTATCTAGAGAAGCTGTGTCTCAAGGGTAAAATCCAGGATTTGTTGGTTCTCTGCATTCCCTCTCTGTTCTATCCCAGAAAGCAAAGGCTGAGGAGATGGACAGAAGAGTTGATAAAAAAGGAAGAAAAATAAAAAGGGGGTAGGAGCAAGGTAAAGGAGAAGAAAGCAAAAACTTGGCAGAGGAGGGGGAAAGCAGAAAAAGCGCAAACAGCCTTCTGAAGCTCTCAGCAACTTGTACCATATACTACTCCCCTCAGGATTAAAGCAATCTATTATTAAATGGGCTGGGATTTAGCTCAGTTGGTAGAGCACCGCTCTGCAGTCTCTGAGGTCCTGAGTTAGATTCCCAGCATTGCAAAATGGGAGAAGGACCTGGCAATCTACCCCCAAGGCAATCCCGAATCAGTCAGCCATTGAAAACCCTATGAGGGTCACTATGAGTTGGACTCGACTCGACGGCACCTTACAGCAACAACAACAACAACATTATTAAATGGGCCCAATGTATAATGAATCATTTTTAGTGGCTTAGGTAAAACACAGTGTATCTTCATGTGTTCAATAAAGAGCATAAACAGAGGTGCTTGCATTTTGCCTAGGCTGAGACATTTAAACTTAAATTTGGCAATGTTCAGGATTAAAGCAGAGGTACTAGCCCAGCATGCCAGACTGGGAAGTATGGCGGGAAAATTTCATGGGTTTATACAAAGCTCCACTGGGTTCAATTTCCCAGCAGAAGTAGAAACTGATGCTTACTACCCTCTAGAATTTTGGCCTACTTGGCTGAAGCTGAAGGGGTCATGGGGAAATGAGTGCAAAGGGCAAGATCAGTGACAGCTGGGGAGATGAGGAGGTGAAAGTAGACTCGCCTGTTTTCTTCCTGATTTGGAGTATGGGGTATTCATTAGAAGGACATCTTGGTATAGAATGTTTGAAATAGTCCTGTTTCTCCATGCTTGGCACTCAAAGATTCCTCAGGGACAGCTGACCACAAACAAGTTCTTGCTCACATCTGGCTACAAAAATGTTTCCCAAGCTTCCTAATTGGACAGCTACACAGTAAGGGAATGATTTTGAGGAGTTAAAAAAAAAAAAAAAGAACACAGTCTTTTTCCTTATCTTTCTATTAGCCTCAGAGTAAAAAGGAAACAAATCATCAAACCCAAAGTCACAGAAACAGTCCTATTTGAAACTGACCAAAATGGGGAAGTCATACAGAAGATCTAGAAAGGTCAAGTTTCTGGCTGTAACTTAGGTCATTTTTCAATCAGAGAAGATCATGAGAAAGTTCTGACCTTTTGGGGGGCAGATTTTTGCTTCTAGTGGTTTTATTGTCAGAGATGGTGTGCATTTGTGGACTGCTTTTTATTTACCTGAGAGCATGTGCATCTATTCCTGGCCTCTTGCCTTTCTTAGATAAAGACTGGTATTTCCTTCTGTGAAACTATGAGGGAATGGATCACTGCGTACTAAGTTCTAGAGCCAAACAAATCACTTGAAAATATCCCCCCCCCCAAGACCTACACTATACAACCATAAAATATCCAAACAGAAAATAGAAAAGGCAGCTTGAGCCTAGGGGAAGAATGCGAAAGTGTATAAATGTCCAAGCAGTCCCTGAACTGGGCAATGATGAAGGAAGGGAATTCCTTTTCAGGGGAGATCAATTTAATGATTTCATATCAAAGAGTAAAGAGACCTTTTCTGAGGTTATCATTATAAATCCCATCATTTAAACCAGTAAAAAGTACAAATATCCTAAAATTAACTGTAGGAATGATCTACGGGGACTCAGATTCATAACTTCTGCAAAGACGCCCTCAAAGTAATCTCTGGAGTTTGCAGCCATGGATATAAATCCTTGCCCTCCCATTACCAAGCCTCTCCCATTCTTCAGTTACCTCAGCTTAAAAAAATTCAATGACAGGGTATTCCCTCAAAGGACTATATGACTCAATGATATATACACTTAGTACAATGCTTGGTGTATAGTAAGTGCTCAATGAATAGTTGTTGTTGTTGTTAGATGCTGTCGAGTCTGTATCCGACTCATAGCGACTCTCATAGGGTTTTCAATGGCTGAGTATTTCGGGATTGCCTTGGGAGTGGATTGCCAGGCCCTTCTCCCATTTTTGCGGTGCTGAGAATTGAACTCGGGTCCTCAGAGACTGCAGCACAGTGCTCTACCAACTGAGCTAAATCCCAGCCCCAATGAATAGTAGCTGTTATAAATCCAGAGTGTAGGTCTGGAGTAGGTGGCTAAATCTGAACTCTTTCCCTTCCCTACCCTCTTTCCATAGCACCCTAGGTGATAGTTTATTTACTTTTTTGTCACCACTGCTATCCCTTAACTCATCCCTCAAGTCCCTAGACAAAAATCTCTTAATGCAATGATTGTCTTATTCAATCTCTATATACACAACTCCTACCACAGTGTCTGGCACATGGCAGCACAGAGTAAGCATTGACTGAACTGAAAACAACAGCCCAAATCATTGCTGAATTGTCTGTTAATCTTACTTTCATTCCTGGGGTAGGGTTTGAATGAGGAATGATGGAGAGAGACATGGCTGCATTACCCTAAAGAGGAGTTTTCTATTAAGAGATTTGTGGCAACCATCACCAGAGATATTACTGTCCCTACATAAGAGGTTCATTATAAAGGGAAAATTACTAAAAAATCAATGTAATTTACTTTGATATAAAAATAGGGGAGGTCTCCTGGGCTGGACTCATGTGTGGCTCCCCTATCCCATGATGTTTTTCCACTACAGAAGCCCAAAGAGAATGGTGATCCTCTCTGTGTTAGCTTCAACATGCCTAAATTCTCTTAAAGGGCAACTTACTGCTTCTGTCACTATTGACATTTTTTATACCCTTCTTGAACATATTTGTTATTTCGAGATTGTAACACCTAATTGGGCCACAAGTTACTAGAGCACACACAAATTCCCTGTGTATACAGTAGGCTTTAAAAAAATTCTAACGTTATTTTTTCTAAGCTTTAATAGATACCTCCCTGTATTAGTATTTCATACGAGTGAATAAGTCCATGTTCACACTATATGTATTTTTCTGCAATACTAGATGGTTGAACCAGGGCCTCGTGCATGCTAGGCAAGTGCTCTACCACTGAGATACGCCCCCAGCCCCTTTTTTATTTTTTTATTTGAAGCAGGGTCTCGGTAAGTTGCACAAGCTGCTTCTGTCCTTGAATTGGTGATCTTTCTACCTCAGCCTTCCCAGTCACTGCAACTATAGGTTATTATTTTTGCGTTATGCAGCCCTGAACCTCTCTAAACCAAATGCAACTACACTTTCTTCAACTTAATAGAGTTTCAATTGTTTTGTTAAACTTAAGCTAAAATTAGGTTGCCCAAGGGTTTTGTATTGCCACACTTGCAAGTTAACTGGAAGTGCCCCCAAATAGTCATGCTTTTATGTCACCTTGGAGAATTTATGGGCTCTTAAAAATTCATTTTGAGTTTTTTCCCTTAAAGCCCTTTTGTAGCTGGGCATGGTGGCGCACGCCTGTACTCCCAGCGACTCGGGAGGCAGAGGCAGGTGGATCTCAAGTTTGAGACCAGAGACAGTCTGCATAACTTAGTGAGACCCTATCTCAAAAAAGAAAAAAAATGGGCTGGGGGTGCAGCTCAGTAGTCCAGCACTTGCAAAGCATGCAAGAGCAAGGCCCTGGGTTCAACCCCCAGTACCACACACACAAAAAAAAGCCTTTCTGTTTGTCTCTGAATTTTTAGTTAACCAGATTTTGGTGTAACCCCACTCTTCTGGGGGTCAATGTTTTACAATTGCTGATAGGGTTTGAAAGTGTCCTCCAAAGGCCCATGTGTTGAAGGTTTGGTACTCAACCTGTAGCACTATTAGGAAGTGGAGCTTAGTAGTAGGTTTTAGGTTGTTGGAGGTATTCCCTCAATGGGGACTACAGGACCTGGGTCCCTTCCTTCTTGTTTCATGTCTGGCCATGAGGTGTATAGTTTGCTCGACCACACAGTCCCTGCCATAATGTGCTGCTTCACTACAAGCCCAAAGCAATGGGGCCAGTTGGTCATTGATTAAAACCTCCAAAACTATGAGTCAAAATAAACCTTTCCTATTTATAAGTTATGCCTGGAGCCATAGCCCTGTGGCACCCGATCCTGTTGGACCTTGGAAGCTAAGCAGGGTCGAGCCTGGTTAGTCCTTGGATGGGAGACCGCCTGGGAACACCAGGTGCTGCAGGCTTGGGAGAAGGATGCAGCAACCCACTCCCAAAAATCAATTTGTCATTGAAAATCCTATGAACAGCAGAGAAGCACTGACAATAGTGTTTCACCTGTTGTACGTAAGGTTGCTATGAGTTGGACACCAACTCGATGGCACCTAACAACAGCAACATTTATAAGGTGATTTTCTCAGTTATTTTGTCATAGTGAAGGAAAACTATCATAATCACTGTTCATGTGAAAAGGACTTTTCATGTGTTTTCCCAAAATGCCTTGTTTAGTGTTCTATATACAATGAAAACCATTCAATTAAATGTCTTTTTTGGTTCTCTTTTTCTGCATTTAGTCTCAACTCAAAAGGAAAAGGTGAGCATGCAAATCTGGTAACACTATTTCTGACCTGTGTGGTATCAGGGCAAAAGGGGCAGGGAGAGAGTATTATAGAAATATTTTTTTCTATATAGTTTTAGTTAGGAATTCTGAAGAAAAAAAGGGACTTTCTCATTGAAGGTATTATTCAAACCCTTGTGTGGCTCAAAATTCACTTGTGCTAAGGAGCAAGTCTAGGAAGAGGTTTGAAGAAAACCTCTGTTGGACAGGGGTCCATGGTAATGTACTAATGGGCTGACATTTCCCAGTTGAGTTATCTTCAACTTGGGGTAGTTCAAGACAATCTGAGATACCTTGATCCTATCTTCTTTCTCCCTCGTTTTCCTCCATCTCTGTTTCTTCTCTTGTGCCACTCTCACCCTCCCCTCTATCCCATCATTGCCTGCCTACACAGCCCTTAATCTAGTCTGTGGCACCCACATGCTGCTACAGGCCATCAAGGATAGTGGGCCTGCCTACTCGATATGTATTAAGAAGAAAATGGAAAAATTAAATTGAGGGAGAAGCCTGGCTTTGTGGCACATGCCTGTAATCCCAGCACCTCAGGAGGGTGAGGCAGGAGGATCAATGTGAGTTCAAAGCCAGCCTGTTCCACACAGTGACACCCTGTCACAAGAAACATAGATAGATCGATAGATAGATAGATAGATAGATAGACAGACAGATAGAACAAAACAGCCTAAGTGACAGCAAAGGAATAGAGAGTTCTTTTTCTCTCCAAACATACCTGAAAGTCATAAGCAGAATAAGGTGGCAGATGCGGAGGGCTATGGTAGTAGGTATTGTATGATGCCACTTGGGGACGAGCATAGTAAGAAACAGTTGGATGGGCATTTTCAACAGAACAGTTCAGTGTCGGGAGAGTAGGGTTCTGTAGAAAAACACAAATTAGAAACAAGGTAAACACTCATCAATAGGAGAATGTTCAAATAAACTGTGGTACATCTATACTATGGAATACCATGCACCTGTTGATAAACAGTGATGTAGGCTTATATTTGGTGACAAAGAAAGCCGTCCAAGGTATCTTGTTGATTTTAAAAAGTCGCTGTGATAAATAATATAATACAATCCCAGTTCATGTTTGTTGTTATTAGGTGTCGTCGAGTCGGTATCTGACTCATAGCAACCCTCATAGGGTTTTCAATGGCTGACTGTTTCGGGATTGCCTTGGGAGTGGATTGCCAGGTCCTTCTCCCATTTTTGTGGTGCTGGGAATTGAACTCAGGACCTCAGAGACTGCAGGGTGGCACTCTACCAACTGAGCTAAATCCCAGCCCCAATTCATGTTTAAAAAGGCTCAAATGATTATATATATGTATGTGTATTTGCAAATGCAAAGATTTTGGAAAGATTCACAACAAACTGTTCTCTATGGTTGCCTCAGGGGAGAGGAGTAATATTAGGAAGAAAATGGGGACTCCTAACATTGTATTAGATATGCTAAAGTTTTTACAACTAATATATAGTATGTCATTTTCCCTCATTTTAACTCAAAAAATTCAAGCCTACAGACGAATTGAAATTATTTTTATGTGATTTCCAAACCAAGATTAAAAAGAAAAATGAAGAATTCAAATATAAAAAGTCAAGTATACGAGGCTGAACATGGTTCTGCTCTTGCTATGACAGGGTACTCGACATAACAAAGAGTTTGCAAAAGCAAAGATTCTTGCAGATTCCCACCTTAACTGAGCTCTCCTGAAAACATGAAGCGCATTCATTTCTCATCAGCATTGCATGGCTAGCAGTGCACAGAAGTCATGAAATCCCAAGCAGAGTATATTGATCCTTTTTTAATTTTTGCAAACAAAGCAGTGCAGAAATGATTTTCTATCATTTTTACAAGCTGGTGGTGTGTATAACCCTTTAAGGGTTAAATCCAGCCTTGTCCAGGATAGACAGCCTTTTCTCAACTGGGCCAATGACCATGTAAAAAAGTTACTACTGCCCATTAGCCTGCAGCAGTAGCCCTGTGGAATCCGATCCCGTCAGATCTCGGTTGCTAAGCAGGGTCGGGCCTGGTTAGTACCTGGACGGGAGACCGCCTGGAACACCAGGTGCTGCAGGCTTGGGAGAAGGACCTGGCAATACCCTCCCAAAAATCAATCTGCCATTGAAAACCCTATGAACAGCAGAGAAGCACTGACAATAGTGTTTCCCCTGTTGTATAGAGAGTCGCTATGAGTCGGATACCGACTCAGTGGCACCTAACAACAACTGCCCACTAGTTCCCAAAGAGGACTGTGCTTTGTACCACATGGTCACAGCGTGGGGCAAATATTTTTGTTCACCTTCTATATCACAGATTCCTCATCCATTCATGTGGATAATCAAGAGCTGTCTAAGAGATCAATATGTCCTTTCTAGTATATATCTACACTACATTAACAGAGAACAAAGAGGCCACACGTGTCCTCTCAAGTGGTGAAAATATGTGGGTAAGGTTTGGTAGTGCTACAGGCAACCATGTTAGGGTGTTGGCAGGGGAAACTCCCTTAGAGCAAGTTTCAACACAGTTTGATTGCTCCCTTCCTTAGAATGGGTTACTATTTACATCTCTAGGAGTTTTGAAGAATTGCAAACCTTAGTCATTCCACTGTTGTTCACAGATAACTAGCATGTGAGAGAGGGCTGATGTCTTGACCATTCCAAGGGCTGGCACACTTGACAGAGAAAGTGCTCTTAGAAATGCCCTTAGGTCTCCATCAGGATTCCAAGGACTACCAGAAACCATTTTCCCTTGCTCTTGCAAATTTTATCCAAATAAACTAAGCCTAACTATAGAGAAACAATCATAAATGTAAATGATATCTATAACATTTTTTGTTGTGTTCACTGAGGACAAGAGTCCAAGATCGGATCTGAAAGGAACTAGACTTTTTGACAATTATATAGAAAGAAGCACAGAAGAAACACAGAGGAAGATTAAATAAGCATAGGAAAGCCACTGAAGAAAACAGAGTTAGGGACAGAAGAGGTAGATAAAATGGACAGGGCAACGAGAGAAAGGATGAAATAGAGTTGGACCAGGATCAAGTAAAACAGATGGTCTAAAAGACGGTCTGGTCACATTTTAAATCAATAATTCTTATTTTACAATAGACTTCAGCTCTCTTTCTGTGCACATATAGCAGTGCATGTGTATGTGTCTATTTCTAATAAAATTCTAGAGATTAAGTTGAGAGACCCCATTATTTAGTTATTTATTTGTTTTTTATATTTTATCTTATTTTATTTTATTTTTTGAGACAAGGTCTTACTGTGTAGCCCAGGCTGGCCTGGAACTTGCAATGTAGCTCAGGCTGGCCTCAAACTCTCTGGACTCTCCTGCCCCAATCTCTTGAATGCCAGGGTCACAGGTGTGCCACCATGCCTGGCTTAGACTCCCATTATTGATCAGTTACATTCTGGGCCTCTAGTCAAACAAGAGGTTACTAGGTAGCACAGGAAATGGTGAAAGCAATGTTGTCTGGACAAAAGTGAGTCTATTCTGAGCCGGGTGCAGTGGCGCACACCTGTAATCCCAGTGGCTCGAGAGGCGGAGGCAGGAAAATCGCAAGTTGGAGACCAGAGGCAGTCTGCATAACTTAGCAAGACCCTGTCTCAAAAAGTAAAACAAAACAAAACAAAAAAAAATGGGCTGGGGTGCAGCTCAGTGGTCCAGCACTTGCAAAGCATGCAAGCGCAAGGCCCTGGGTTCAACACCCAGTACCACACACACACACACACACACACACACACACACACAACAACTATTCTGAGGTAATGATTGCAGACTTTGTAAAGACTGCCACTTTTATTCCTCTCTGGTTTACTCCAAACCAGACACCAGTAAGAAGGAAATGGCAAGATATATTCATTTTAAAGATTCATCCTCAATTATCATATCTTTGGCCAACAAACACTGCTTGAAACATTTCTTTCGGGCTATTTTCACCAAGTGCCCCTGGTCAGGGAATGAAGACATCCTTTTTCCTTTCAGAATCCCACAATTCTGGAAATGGTGTCTCCTAACCCATTCTATTGAAGTCTGCCAACTCCCAGCACTTGGCTCTTATCCTCACTCCCTGGAAATGGCTCCCATTAGACAGTAAGTACCTCCAGGAAACTCTACTCAGGGAGGAGACATACAAGTCACCAACCACATTTGGACTTAGGCCAAGGAGTTTACTTAGGCTTACCTGGTTAATGTTCTAGGACATATGACATCATGTCCTCGTTTTAAGAAAGTCATCTATTTAATGGTCCCTCCTTGGTGGCCTCTTCTTATACCCCCTCTTTGCCTTCTCTCATCTCATAAATCAAATATCTTTGCTTTTGTCATTCATTTTCCGCATGGGTCCTTGGTAGAGTTCCCAGGCTTGACATTTGATAAAGCTCAGTACTTCCTTTACTCTTCATTCTTACTGCTAAAGCAGCTCCCAATAGTTGTAAACAGCTCACTTTTATTTCTTAATGAAAACAATTAAACAAGGGTTGTAATGTTTGTTACAACACTTGTAGAACCAGAAAGGACTAATGAAATGCTTGTTAAGGGCATCAAGGATGAGGTAGGAAGAGCAGGGACTCTGGTATCTGACAGATCTGATCTGGGCTCCAGTCCCAGTTCTGGTATTTAGTTTGGGCAAATCACTTGACCACACTTGGCCTGTTTACTCATCTGTTAGATGGGGATAGTAATGCCTACTTCACAAGGTAGTGTTTGTGAAGATGGAGAAAAATAAATGTGCAAAAGCACTTTGTAGAGAGTGAAGTACCATTATTGTGCCTACCAGGACAGACCTTCAACAAACTCTTTTTCCCTCTGTACATCAAAGATTATTGAAATTAAGAATTCAGAGATAAACCTATAGATCTGAGGTTAACCGATTTTTGACAAGGAGCCTCTGACCTCAAATGGGGAAAGAGCAATCTCTTGAATACGAGAATGCAAAAGAATGAAGTTGGGCCCATACCTTGTCCCAAATACAAAAATTAAATCAAAATAAAAACTTAAGTGTAAAAGCTGAGACTATAAAATTCTTAGAAGAAAACACAGGGAAAAATCTTCGTGCCCTTAGATTTGGCAATGGATTCTTAGCATAAGCAACAATAACCACAAAGATAGACAAATCAGACCTCATTAAAATTAAAAAGTTTCGGGCGTCAAAAGACATTATGAAGAAAGTAAAAAGACAACCCATAGAATGAGAGGAAATATTTGCAAATCACATATCTAACAAGGGTCTAGCATCCACAATATATAAAGAAATCTTTCAACTCAACAACAAGAAGACATTCAATTAAAAAACTGGCAAAAGCCAGGCACAGTGGTTTATGCCTATAATTCCAGTGATGTGGGAGGCAGAGGCAGAAGGATTGCAAGTTCAAGGCCAGAGGCAGCTGTGTAACTTAGCAAGACCCTGTCTCAAAATAAAATGAAAAAAATGTGCTACAGGTGTGGCTTGGTGGTAGAGCACTTTCAAAGGCATGCATAAGGACCTGGGTTCAATGCCCCAGTGCTGCAAAATAAGTTCATAAATAAATAAATAATAAATAAGTAAACTGGCAAAGCCAGGCATGGTGGTGCACACCTGTAGTCCCAGCACTCAGGATGCCAAGGAAGGGGGATTGTCAGTTCCAAGCGCCCCCCACCCCCACGCTACATAATAAGGCCCTACCAATGAATAAACAAATAAGGGCAAAGAACTTCAATAGGTATTTCTCTAAAGCAGATATACAAATTGCCCACAAGCACATGAAAGATGCCAGACATCATTAGCCATTAGAGAAAGGAAAATCAAAACCACAATGAGATACCACTTTGCACCCACTAGAATGGCTATAACTTTAAAAACAAGTGTCAGTGAGGATGTAGAGATATTGGAACCCTTGTACACAGTTGGTCATAATTTAAAATGGTACAGTTGCTGAGGAAACAGTTTGGCTGCTCCTCTAAAAGTTAAATGTAACATTACCATGTTGTGGTTGTTGTTAGGTGCGGTCGAGTCGGTATCTGACTCATAGCCACCCTCTGTACAACAGGGGAAACACTATTGTCAGTGCTTCTCTGCTGTTCATAGGGTTTTCAATGGCAGATTGATTTTTGGGAGAGGGTTGCTGGGTTCTTCTCCCAAGCCTACAGCTTCTGGTGTTCCCAGGCGGTCTCCCATCCAGGTACTAACCAGGCCTGACCCTGCTTAGCTTCTGAGATCTGACGGGATCGGATGTCACAGGGCTACGGCTGCAGGCAACATTACCATAGAAACCAGCAATTCCACTCCTAGGTTTATTTCAAAAAGAATTGGAACATGTATTCCAACATGAGGAAACAAGTCAAATGTACATTAATAAATAAAAAGACAAACCAAATGTAGTATATAGAGGAATATTATTCAGCCATGAGAGGAAATGAAGCACTGATATATGCGGAAAGTGAGTCTTAAAATTATAATTGGACAGAGCCAGACACAGAACTTCACATTTGATATGATTCCATTTATATGAAATATCCAGGAGAGGTAAATCCATAGAGACAGAAAGCAGATGCATGGTTTCTAGGGGTACAGGGCAAAGGGAATAAGAAGTAATTGTTTAATGGGTACAGGGTTCAGGTGATGAAAAAAGCTTTGGAAATAGATAGACATGATAGTTGCATGACATTTTGCAAGTAATAGGTGACACAGAATTATACACTTTGAAGTGGTTGATTTTATGTTTGTGACTTCCTCCTGATTATTTTAAAAAAGGGCACAGTGAGGAAAACAGGGGTATGAAGCTAAGGCCATAAGCTTGTTGGGGCTATATTCCTTAGCACACTACCTACTCAATCCTCCCTTCCTTCAAACTTCTGAAAATGTCTTGAAGAAAGCTGTCTTCCCCAGATGTTCTTTGCCTTCAAATCCCAATTCCTTCTATCACCGTGGAAAATTATCTTATCCAATTGTGCACTCAGAGAGGTTAGTAACACCTCTGTGGCAAAACAGCCTTTTTCTTTTTTAAATACATGCATTTTGGAAGTGGACAAGAACAGTGCCTATCTTAAAGTAAGAAACCCAAAATGGTGGGATTTTCAGCAGCAATGCTCAATACTCCCAGGTAGTTCAATTCTACTTGGGACTTGCTGCCCAAAACAAAGTTTTATGTTTTCACTCATCCTTCCTACCCCACCTTCATTTTCTGTCATCCATGCTTTTGATAGCCTAGGGTCAAGTTACAAACTACCTTTCAGTTTCCTGTTCCTTCTGTACCCCAAAATGGAATAGAAACAGCCATGGGCCTAGGAGCAGCCTGTCTCATTTTGGTCAAAACTCCTTTAGGCACAAAATAGTTCTCTAAGCGTATGTGGAGCATTCTTTTTAAGCAGTGGTACTCAACCTTGACTGCAGATCAGAATCACCTGTTGTTGTTAATTAAAAGCTAAATCAGAATCTCTGGAGAAGGATCCCAGGGATGTGGACTTTATTGGCGTTTTTTTTTTTTTTTTTTTTTTTTTTTTTTTGGGTGATTCTAATATGAGGCCAGGTTGATACCCAGGTTGATACTACTTGAAGATAGTAGCTCCCTCATTACAGGTCAAGATCAATCAACTTACCAAATAAATGTTTAGAAATGCTTTAAAAGTAAAGTTAGGAGGGAGCACATACTGGGCACTGAGTCCTGGTGTGCCTTTGTACACACACAAATATGGCAAAGATTTTAAAGAAAGGAACAAGCATGTGAGTAGACTGAGTTTGCAAGCAAGACCTGGCAAGTAGCTTAGTCTAGGTCTAAGGTCTTCAAATGCAAAAAGAAGAGCCTACATGCTTTTACTGGAGAAACATCAGGGTGGAATTCCTGGAGAGGGGGGAGACTAGTGTTAATCTTGTTGTTGTTATCAGGTGCCGTCGAGTCGGTATCCAACTCATAGTGACCCTACATACAACAGGTGAAATACTGTTGTCAGTACTTCTCTGCTGTTCATAGGATTTTCAATGGCAGACTGATTTTTGGGAGTGGGTTGCCGGGTCCATCTCCCAAGCCTGCAGCACCTGGTGTTCCCAGGCGGTCTCCCATCCAAATACTAACCAGGCCTGACCTTGCTTAGCTTCACGAGATCTGATGGGATCTGATGCCATAGGGCTACGGCTATAGGCAGTATTAACCTTATCTACAGCTAAAAGGGGGCTGGGATTTAGCTCAGTTGGTAGAGTGCCGCTCTGCAGTCCCTGAGGTCCCGAGTTAGATTCCCAGCACCACAAACATGGGAGAAGGATGTGGCAACCCACTTCCAAGGCAATCCCCAAAACAATCTGCCATTGAAAACCCTATGAGGGTTGCTATGAGTCGGACACGACTCGATGGCCCCTAACAACAACAACAACAGCTCCCAAAGATTGTTAAGGGCGAAACTAACCAAGCAAATTTTTACTTAGAAGTACTGGAGAGTTTGTATGATAGACTGATTACATAACTAGAATGAATGAGAGAACTGAAAACACCCCTCTCTACTCCCCTCTCACCCCCAGAATATGCCTCAAGAAGACAGGTAATTCATGTTAACAAGAAATATTTGCAGACTGACCATGCTACCTGGCTCCTTCAACAGAAGTCTGAAGGCAGGTACATCCTTGAAGCAACTGCTTCTGATTACTCCCTTCAAAATATGGGTCTCCAGTGGCCCAAACTGCCTAGCCCCAACAGGGACTGCTATGAAATAGGAAGTCTCTTCCTTACCATATCCTTAAAGCCTCCAAGGACAGCGGCAGTGATGATTCCCAAGAACAGGCCGACAATGTTGAGGATAGTGGCAGACCAGAGCAAGTGGTAGAGGTGGATGATGTCCTGGCAGCTGCTAACATCGATGTACTCATAGTAGCCACCAGTGATCTCCACCCTGCTGCACAGGGAGGAACACACTTCAGTCAGTCCCCTGGAAGCTGACTCTTCCCCTGCCCCAGGATTTGGCTACCACATAGCTCAGCAAAAGGACAAGTGGGCAGGTGAGGAACTATTGTAAGGGGCATCACAGCCATGCACTTGGGGAGGGAGCAAGACAGTGTAATAAATCAAAGTGTGGTAGGCCGGGCGTGGTGGTGCACACCTGTAATCCCAGCGGTTTGGGAGGCGGAGACGGGAGGATCACAAGTTGGAGACCAGAGGCAGTCTGCGTAACTTAGCGAGACCCTGTCTCATAAAGTTAAAAAAAAAAATGGGCCGGGGGTGCAGCTCAGTGGTCCAGCACTTGCAGAGCATGCAAGCACAAGGCCCTGGGTTCAACCCCCAGTACTGCAAAAAAAAAAAAAAAAAAAAAAAAAATCAGTGTGGTTGCTGTTTATCTAAAAAACAAACAAAAAAATCCTGCCTGTCAGAGAAACTTGTAACCACCACTAACACTAATCCTAGATAGCATTTATTGACATTGTTATCTACCAGGCACAGTGCTAAACATTTCACATATGTGAATTCATTAAATCTGTGCTGTGCAACATAGTAATTACTAGCTACATGTGGCTATTTAAATTTAAATTATGTAAAATGTGAAGTTCAGTTTTTTAGTTTCACCACTCATTTTAAGTGCTCTATGGCCACACGTAGCTAGTGGTTCCTGTAGTGGACGGAACATATTACAGAACATTTTCAATTCACAGAAAGGTCTATCAGCACTGCAAATCCTTACAATATTCTGTGCTGTAGGTACTGTTGCCATTCCCACTTTGCAGGTGAAGAAAGTGAAGCACAGAGCCCAAGTCATAAGTGGTAAAGCTGGGATCTGAATTCAGACTTCAAAGACTTCAATGTCTCTCCTCTCAAAACAAAACAAGCAAAACAAAATCACAAAAATTAAAGAAAAAACAATGTCCCAATATAGAAAGAAAACTTGATTTACTGCACAAAACCCTGAATATCACCTCCTTGGAGAGGCCTTCCCCAATGGCCCTGTCCAAAGACACCCTCACCCAGTCACTCTCAATCGCATTACCTGCTATGGACCAAATTGCATGCCCCCAAATTCATATGTGGAAGACCTGAGCCCCAATGTGACTCTGTATAGCTGACCCTTCATATCCACAGGTTCTGCATCTGCAGATTCAACCAACCACGGATTGAAAATATTAAAAAGTTGTGTGTTTTTACTGAACACATATAGAGTTTTTTCTTGTCATGATTCCCATATAGCTGTTTGTTGTTGTTAGGTGCCATTGAGTCAGGTCTGACTCATAGCAACCCTATGTATAACAGAACCAAACACTCTCCAACACTGTGCCACGCCTGGCACTATGTCAGTGCTACTCTGCTATTCATAGCGTTTTCCATGCCAGATTGTTTTGGGATTGCTTTAGGAGTGAATTGCTACATCCTTCTTCCATTTTTGTGATGCTAGGGGTCAAACGCAGGCCCTCAGGCAGTGCAGAGCAGCTTCACCAACTGAGCCAATCCCGAGCCCTAAACAATACAGTTTAACAACCATTTGTGTATTAGTTATATTTTATTAGGTATTATAAGTAATTTAGAAATGATTTAAAGAATATAGGAGGCTGTGTGTAGGTTATGTGCAAATATACTATTTGATATAAGGTAGTTGAGCATCCTCACATTTTGGTATCAGCCAGAACCAAAGGATGACTGACATGAGTGCATTTGTATGTAGGGCTTTTAGAACACAATTAAGGTTTAATGTGGTCTTTGGAGTAGGCTCCTCATCTGATAGAATTTGTAGCCTTATAAGAAGAGGAGGAGATCTAGAAAGCCCTCATGAGAACCTGACTTTTTAGCACCCTGATCTCAAAGTTAGCCTCACATTTTTGATAAAATGGGGCTGAGCCTCAGTGGTAGAGTGCAAGGCTTTGGATTTGATCACCAGCACCAGAAAAAAAGAAGAAGAAGAAGAAGAAGAAGAAGAAGAAGAAGAAGAAGGAGAAGGAGAAGGAGAAGGAGAAGGAGAAGGAGAAGGAGAAGGAGAAGGAGAAGGAGAAGAAGAAGAAGAAGAAGAAGAAGAAGAAGAAGAAGAAGAAGAAGAAAGAGAAAGAAAGAAAGAAAGAGAAAAAGAAAGAAAGAAAGAAAGAAAGAAAGAAAGAAAGAAAGAAAGAAGGAAAGAAAGAAAAAAGAAAATGAATTTCTGGGCTATGGCACTTTGTTACAGTGGCCTGAGCAGACTAATATATTGCTCTTGTCTAATTCCTCTGTAGCCACCCATTCCTATGTGAAATTAGCTAATTGATATATCTACCCCATTATTGTCTGCCTCCCTCCAACTTGAATCCGAACTGCATGAGGACATGGATTCAGTTCATTTTGTTCACTGCTGTGCCTGACACATATTTGGTGATACATAAATACCTGTTGAACTAATTAAATGTCAGAAAAGATTTGCAAACTTTACAAATGAATCTATCTTATGATTTATCTTATGATTCTCTAAAAATCACTTTGAGGAAGGACAAGGATAGACTATTTCAGAATCATCAGTGTTTATGTCTACATGTGTCTGCCTGTGTGTGTCAGTGTCTTATTTGTGTGCTGTGTCTCTGTGTGTATCTGTGCATGTGTCTTGGAGACAAAAATGGTTAAACAAGCAGGTTCCTAGGCCCAGCCCCAGTCCTGCTGAAGCTGGCAGAATTTCCGGGGGTAGGGCCCATGAACATGGGTTAGGAAGCCCAACAGTACTGGAGATTTACTGTTTTCATTAGTCAGTTTCCATAGTATAATTTTAAGGGTGTTGCAATTCATCAGAATTTAAATTGGATTTCAGTGGAATATGTCTGAAGAGCCCATTCATAAGCATACTTTGAACGTTTCCTGTGAATTGGCACTGTACTAGGCCTTGAGGATGAGCCAAGGAGGATGTGCTGATTACTTCTTGCCCCCCAAAGTCACAGCTATATAAGCACTATCCCTTGAAAGGGCAGGTCTGTGTGTCAGTGTGAGTGTGGGATTGTAGGGGCACAGCAGTGGCTTGGGAGTCAGTTTCTGATATCCTTCAAATTATCTTTACCTCCTAAAACACCAAGGCTGGGCTAGTAGTATATGTATATGTACAGAGGCAGTGTGCCATAGCTGCCTCTGGAGTCAGACTGCATTCAAATCCTGGCTTTGTCACTTATTGCTGCCTAACCTTGAACAACTTCCTTAACACCTCTGAGCCCAGGAAATTTAACAAGAACATGTGTGAAAGCAGTACTCCAGCACATAATATGATCCCTCAACAAAACATGTAGCTACATTTTGTCCCTTCTAAGAGCCACCCTCTGGCAACACAATTCCAACCTTTGAATCATGTGCTTAAAGGTATTGAAATTTTAAAGGCACCGACCTCAACAAGAAGACTGGTGAGTAGCTCATTTAATAGTATTTAATATTTCAAGGCGAAGGGATGTGGCTTAGTGTTAGGGTGCTTGCCTAGCATGTGTGAGTCCTTGAGGTCCATCCCCAGCACCACAAAAAAAGAAACACTATTCAGTAATTTTACAAAAGATGGACTTGGCTTCAATTTGAGTGAGCTCAGCAGTTATTTAAAATGTTTAAGCTGAACCATGAAGAAAAAGACAGTTAATGCTTAGGTACAGTTTAGATTTTTAGCAAATTAATGTGGATTTTTTTCTGTTTGAGATTCATGATTCCATTTTCTCCAGTCTCTGGGTAGAGTATCCTCTCAAATCGCATTTTTTCATTCCTGCTGCCCTCATCCTCATGCCTCCAATGCTGCAAGACCCTCCTGCCAGCCCCAACCGCTGCCTGATTGCTCTTTCTAAAACATTTAAACTAGGCATTCATTTCATCGAAACCTTTCTATGGCTGTCCATAGCTTCAGGAAAATGTGTCCAAATTCCTGTCTGCCAAAATCTGGCTCTAAAATGCAGTCTATACTCTAGCTAGGCAGGAGTCCTCAGAAGCCCCAAACTGGCAATGCAAGGTACTTATTCCAAGCCTTTGCTCAAATTTTTTCCCTTCCATGGAAGGATGGAAGGTACTGCCTTCTGTTCTCTGCCTGTCAGATTCTATCCCACTGCCCAAAGCTTCAAAAGTGCCTTATGATGGTTAATCTTGGTTGTCAACTTGATTGGATCGAGAAGCATCTAGAAGATTAGTGAAGCACACCTCTAGGGGTGTCTGTGATGGCACCTCCAGAAATGATTAGATCATGAGGGTTCTGACCTGATCAATGGATTAATCCCTTGATAGATTCTTTATATGATGGCATCATTGGGAGGTAGTGAAAGGTAGGAGGTGGGGCCTATATAGAGGAAGTAGGTCACTAGGGACATGTCCTTGGGGCTGTATCTTGTCCTAGCCCCTTCCTGTATTCCCCTCTCTCTCTGCTTCCTGTTCACTGAGAAGTGATGAACACATTCCCATTGCCATGGTGTACCGCCCAAGAAATGGCGCCAAGCAACTATGGACTGAATGCTTTGAAACTGTGAGCCAAAATAACTCTTTCTTCCTTTAAGTTGTTTCCAGCAGGTATTTGGTCACAACAATGAAAAAACTGACTAATATACACCTTCTTCAAGAACTCCAGTGCCCATTCATTAGCTTATTCCCTGTTCTCCCATAGCCTCAGTCTATTCCTTTTAGTTTGGCATGTTGCATATGTCAATCATCCAGTTATTCATTTAATCTAATACGTATTGAAAGACTACTCAGTGCTGAGTGCTGTGCTATAACCATCCCAAGGCCACTATGATGTGTCTGTCAAAATTGTAACCTTCTGATGGCAAGGGTCACCTCACATTGCTTTGTATCTCCTTTACTGCCTAGCACCATGGCAGAAAAGTTAAAGAGCATGGATAAATACTCAGTGAATGAATAACTAGGTACAAAGATGAATCAATGCATTGATCATGAGATTGATTACCCAATATGGGCTTGCACCCCCTTGCTCTCCACTTGAGTGGGCCTGGCAAAGCAGATAATGTCTTTGTGTTTCAGTTGCCACTTAACAAAGGAGGCATCAGCAGATCTTGGATAAGGCAAGAGGGCATCCTTCTGCTCTTCAACAGGGGCCTGGGACCATTCAGCAATTCTTGACAGGCAGGCAGTGGCTGTGTTCTGCCTCTGCATCTCTCTCACTGCATGAATTCTGTATATTATTTAAGTCCCCCTCCCACAATTCCCCTGGTAAATTGAGTTTCTCATGGACAAAACTATGTCTTGTTGATACCTATTCTTTCAGAACAACCCATAGCACATAGTAGGAACTCTATAAAAGTCTGCAAAAGAAGTAATGAATGGAAGTAAGCAGTCTTTTCATTTTGTTACCAGCTGAGGCAGTTCACAAACCACTCTATTTCCTTTCATTTCCTTTAGGTTACACACTGAAAACCAGTGATATTGACATGACCTCTCCAAAGATGAGTGAGTAGATGAAAGCCAGAGGTACTCTGAAAGGCCGCCACTCAGGAGCTGTGTCCTAGAGAAAGCCACCTTCCTGCACAAGGCTAAATGGAATAATCTATGCTTGGTATTAAAACCTCACTGCCCATGACGTCAACAAAGGTCTGTGGGTTCGAGGGGACAGTAGAAACTCTGTTTCTGTAGCACTGTACAAATGACTGCCTGATGTTTTTGTTCCCACTTTTTTTTTCTTGGCCTCCTTTCCAGGAAATGGACCGGAGGAGCTGGCAATCGATTAAAAATAGGCTTAGTGTGAGGAAAACAAATACACATTGGGCAAAATTAAAGTCTCCAAGGCTCAGAATGCTTGTTGCTAGCTATATTTAGTCCTTGGGTTTAAATCTCGCTGGCTCTGGCTTGAAAAAGCCTGGGGTCGAGGAAATTTTTTTCCCTTGATTGTAGGACTGTCTCCTATTTAGTCTCATGGCCAGAGTTTATGACCTGATGAAAAGCTAAATGAGTCATTTTCTACTAGCTTTGCCCTTGGAATCTTGGCACTACAGACTTGGGAAAGGGCACTGAGAAATGCCTAGGACTGGCCTCCAAGTACAAGGTCAGTGAAAACCATTTCCAAGCTTAAAGATTTTTAGGAGCAGTGTTGTAATGACCCCTGTTAGTTTCCTAGTCCAATATTTTCTTTTCCTGGTGAAAAAGAAGTTCTTTTTGTTCCTTTTCAACAAACATCACTCTCTTTTCATTAGCTCTTTACTCTTGCCTAGCCCTGTGCTGGAGTCAGGGGCTATAGATAAAATTTAAGTCATGTTCCATGCTTTTTGAGAGCCCATAGTTTAACACAGCTTCCCATAAAATTCCTTTATGAAAGACAACCCTGGTGTACTTGCTTTAAGAAAGTATGGCAGTTATTATGAAGTTCAGATTGACAAAAATAAACTGGGTTTAAACCTCAACTTTCAAAAAAAAAAGAAAAGAAAATATTCACCTGAGGACTCAGCTAAATGGAATTCAAAGTAGGATTTTGTGTACTCAATCATTTTTCAGAGACACACCCACTGCAGAGAAAGGTGGGTCTGCAAGGGATTGCTTCTCAGCCCTCTCTGTGGGCCTCCTCTTTGAGATCTCAAGCTCCATTCCAGGCAGCTCCCAGGCCCCACCCCAAGAGGCTGTGAAATGGGAAAGGAGAGGGAGGCAGGGGAGAAGTAAGAGAGAACAGCAAGGAGGAAGGAGGAAGACAGCAAGAGAACTGATAGAAGATGGATAAAAAGAGAGGGAGGGGCAAGGGAAAGCAAGAAGAAAGAGAGAAAGATAACCCCAATTCCCCTAGGCTCCATTTTATGTTCCTTTGATCATTTTTGGAAGATGGGCTCAGGAAGTATAATTATAGCCAGCTCTCAATCATCGCTGCTAAGGAGGGAAGTCCTTCACAAGTGTTAGTTATTATTACAGCATGAATAATTGAACCCCCCATATCATCCCTAACCCTCACTTGAATCTTTAAATTCCTCTTACTCTATCTCCAAACCTTTCAAAGAAATGAGACTGGTATCAGCCAGGAAGGTAAAAGGCTGCTGTGAGTTCTCCTCCTGCTCTTTCTGCTTCCAGCCCATCAGGTCTCAATCATCAAACCAGAGAAACTGGCCCCTAAATACCCAAAGCACAGAATGCATGTGAGGAGGAGACTGCATCTACCTGATGCCTCTTGACCTAGCTCCATCCTGCCCCACTCCGCCAGTTCCTCCTTTACTCTCTTCCTTGGCTCTCAGCTCTCTTGGACTAGGAGTACAAAAAAGAAAAAAGTGCCTTGGCACACACTGGTGGACAATACCCTACATAGAGGGGTGTCCTCTCATGCTCTGCATCACTTACTCACATATCCTGTCATTTCCACCTTTGAAATTGCTTGTAAAAATATTTCCTGCTAAACTAGACACTGTGGGTCATGCGTGTAATCCAGGTGACTCACAAATTTGAGACAGGAGGATTGACAGTTTGAGGCCAGAGGCAACCTGTACAACTCAGTGAGAATCTATCTCAAAATAAAAAAAAATTTAAAAAGAGGCTGGGAATGCAGCTCAGTAGTAGAGCATGCTGAGTTTAATCCCCAAGTATTGCAAAAAAAAAAATTCCTACTTTCTATGGCCCCCAAACCAACTTAATCTTGGCTCCATTCTTTGTGGCCTACAGTATTACAGTGGCCTCCTTTCTGTGTCTAGACTCTAACCATTTGAATCCCTCCTTCATTCTATACTCTTCCATACCTCCCAGTTGCCTACATGGTCAAGTCCAAAGTTATTCCTATGGTCAGCAGGTTCTCCATCATCTGGCCTCTGGCTGTAGCTCTGCCCTTCCCACCTACATAGTTTCTTTAACTATCTCCACTCCTTACCTCCTGCAACTGCCAAGAATATCCTTCTCCACCTCTCCCCCATGTTGGTTTATCTCTCAACTTCCTACTTATCCTTTAAGTCTCAGCTCCCACATCACCTCCTGCTTATCACTAACCTCTCATGCAAACTCTGCCTTTCATTCATTTAGGCCAGTAGGGTCTGCACCACATCCAGCTGTCCTTACCACACTTATCACATTATATTAATATCAATTGCTCACATCTGTCTTTTCTGTGAGTCTTAGTCCCCAGTTGGCAATCTCTATATTCCTAACACCTCAATATGTCTTGAGAGAAAGATTCAATGATGTTTTGACACATGGAAAACAGAGAGCCACAGTGGAACTAGTTCTAACCGTGCTCCTGCTCCAGTGTCTTAGCACTTCCTGTTCCTCCGCTTGAAACATTCTTTCCCAAGGTATCTACTTGGATTGCTCTCTCATTTCATCCAGGTCTCTGTACTAATGTCACTTTCTCAAAGGGGCATTCCCTGGCTACTTTATCTAACATAGTGGACACACACACACACACACACACACACACACACACACACATACACGCACACAAATACACACACACACTTCTGCATTGTCAATATCTGTCAACCCTTCCTGATTCATTTATCTTCAGGGTTCTGATCATCACCTAGTACTATAGCATATATTTATGTGTTCATTGACTCTCTCCCCTACAAGAACATAAGCTCCAAGGAGCAAGGACTTTTGCTTTGCTTTCTGCTGAATCTTTAGTGTCTAGAACAGAGCCAGGCACTGAGAAGGTGTTCAATAACTATTTATTGAATGTTGTTGAACTTGGACACATATGGTGCTGGGTTTGATTCCTATGCCTACTATTTTCAAGTTCTGTGTGACCTTGAGCTGTTTGTCATTTTCCAATGAGCTTCACTTTCTTTGTGAAATACTGCATATTTTCATTCATGTGGAAGCTGGGGTTGGTGGGGAGAAGGAGTTGAAACCAAAAGGGGAAATTATAGGGATATAGAAGAGGAAGGGGAAAGGGGGAGAGGGCCATAGTTAAGAGTAACAGAGGGGGGTGAATATATATTTAAACATATATATATGTATATGTATATATATATATACACACACACAAATGTGTGTATATATATATTTTTTAACCATGAATCAAATCTGCATGCAATTCTAATCCACATCTGATTTTGTAGCCCTCTAAAACTGTTGAAAGGTTGCAGATTAGATTTGAGATTATACAGTATATATAAATATTATAGTGAAACTCCTTACTTTGTACAATAAATATATACTAATTTAGAAATGTTAGGAAACTCAGAAAAAGAGGATAACTCTACAGGCTTCATAAGTAAAAATGAAATGAGATCAAGGGTATGAAAGTACCTAATATGATGCCTGGCATAGAGCAGGTAGGTAATGCCTGTTAGCCTGAATCTGTTGAAAGACCAATGTCTTCTACTTCTCTGATTCCTACCATCACCCTTTACCACCCTTGGCTCTTCTAGTGTTCACTGTGGCCAAGCCATTCCTCCTGCATGTGTGGTCCAATACTTACTTGCCACAGTTGTAGAGGTCACAGCAGAAGCAGGTGTTACCCCGGATGCGAGGTGTGCAGAATCCACGGCTGAGGTGAGGGCAGTTCACCTGAAGGTAGAGAACAGTAAGGAGGTGAGGTAGCACCAGATGACAGGAAGGACCTTCTGAGAATGGCAGTGTGAATTGGTGGTGTATGGAGATAGTAAAGATGGCCGTGAAATGAACACAACCACTCATGATAGGGATGGGGCTGGTCAGGGAGGTGGCCACACTTGTGCATGGTGCAAGTCACTGTGTAGCTGGGCTTGTGTTCAGCCTCAGCCACAGCCCTTAGTGCCCCATCCCTGAAGGGTGGAAGTGGAGAAGAGGAAGGACGGATGGAAGGACAGATAGACTAAATGGACAATAGGACATGAGGATTTGAGGGGATGGGAAATCAGGGCACAGAAGGAAAGAGAAGCAGGTGGGAAGGAAGACAGATGGGCCATCACATGCACTCTGAAGTACAATAGTACCTCTCTAGCTGCCTGGGTAAGGTTCCTCATAACCCTCGCGGAAGGAGAATTTTTGGTTGAGGAACTTATGACCTTATATAGGAAAAATAGGGTTAGGGGGACCAGGGTTACAAGCAAACCTATGGAAGTCATTACTAATATTTTTACAGTCACTAAATTAACACAAGAGAGCTATCACAATGAAATCAAGAGCATAACTATGACAGTTTACACATTTGAGTTTGCAAAATATTTTAGAAACTAAATAAAATTAATTTCATTTACCATCTCTCATTTGCAGGAAATTTTCTAGGTTCCCTCCTCTTATTTGGATGCAATGAAGTGCTTATAAATATACTGTGCTTTGCCATAGAAAATATTCACAGTAAAGGGGCATTTTTCCCTCTGTTGGATCCTTAATCCAAATGCTCACTGCCTTTCTGATAAGCTGTTAGCACGTACACATTTCTATTCCTCCATTATAACCCAAGAATAGTTAGAAAATAGTAAATTTGTGGTTGGTAACCAAAAAAGGAGACAAGTGGGTGGCACTTCCCATTAAAGTGTTGGTCACGATCTCTTGGGAGCAGGACCATCACTCTACCTAACTCTAAGGGCACCATTCATGTAAAATATAACTTTGTGCCATACGGTGGGCATTTTGCCTCCACTTGCCTTCATTTTCTCTTTCCAATGACAAGTTTATTATTTTTCTAAGTATTCTCAGGGAAACTGACATTCAGTTTGAGGTGAGTAGAGTACCAAATTATCAAAGTTCCTGGAAACATAGGTAGGGTTTCATAGGAAGGAATCCCTAGGTTGGGGATGGATTATTGGGTACTAAAATGAAAGTTCTCCAAAAATGTTGCCTCTACTTCTATGTGTTGTTGTTGTTGTTGTTGTTGTTGTTGTTGTTGTTGTTGTTAGGTGCTGTCGAGTGGGTATCCAACTCATAGCGACCCTATGTATGACAGGCAAAACACTATTGTCAGTGCTTCTCTGCTATTCATAGGGTTTTCAATGGCTGATTGATTTTTGGGAGTGGGATGCCAGGTCTATCTCCCAAGCCTACAGCACCTGGTGTTCCCAGGCGGTCTCCCATCCAAGGACTAACCAGGTCCCACCCGGCTTAGCTGCCAAGATCTGATGGGATTGGATGCCACAATGGTACAGCTGTAGACAGTTCTATGTGAGGCAACATGAAATGCAAGGAGAGCTGTATGGGAGAGGGAATAAATACTCTCATGTAACTACTGAAGGATTGCTAGGCTAGCCTCGTGGGGGCTGTCATGAGAGGAGCCAAGCTGACAGTCTGGGCCTCCCCATAGCTTTGAGGTAGACTAGGCTTCTCAGTTACCCTCATCCAGCCTCCAGACCCATCCCATGCATCCCTTCCCATGTGTGGGTCTCAAGCTCAGCCTCTTTAGTCCAAGCCTACTGCATTGCTGAGCCTCCCACCTTTTCCAGTGGGGGATCAAGTCCAGGCAACATTCACGAGATTGGGGAGGGGCATGCCCTGTGGCCTCTCTGCTCTCATCTGTCTGTTCTGGGATCAAAGCCACACATGGAGAGGATGCAGGCTGGGGTCATAGGGACAGCCTGTGGCTACAGAACAAGGTAAATCTGATTAGGTCTCATGAGAGTCCAACCTATGACCATGGCTTCATTAGCAATGTGCTCAGACCCACTGAACAAATCAGGTAAAACACCTAGCAGTAAACCTTAAGCCCATGAAAAAGAGTAAAAGAAAGGGGGCTGCAGGCAACATAGGAGACTTTCCCTGAAGATAAAGACATACAGGGTCATTCCGGCTCACCTCCTCAGCTTCCTTCTGGGATGTCTTAGGGACATAGTGGCACCGGTTAGCATAGAGTGGTTTCAGGTCCTAGAAAGGGAAACACCAAAGAGGTTTTAGCCTTGGAAAATAAAACAGCAAGAGCTCTGCTTGGTAATACACACACACACACACACACACACACACACACACACACACACACACACGCTAGCAGGCAACATCTAGGGAGCCTGAGAATGTAACGATCAGATAGAAATATTCTCATAACTGCTTTGTATTGGGTTACTTAGCTAAAAAGAAATTAGGAAATTGAATGGGAAATGAGTGTGTTGAAATTTCCTCTCTGGTTTTCTTTTACTTGTAGTCTTTGTCTTCTTGCAAATGGTTGTCAGGGAACAAGATTCAAAACTCCAGGTTATTGCAACATTACACTTCCAAGCAGAGGGACCACAGCTTCAACAATGAGGTCCCATTACCACTTGGGACTGGATGAGGGCTAGCTGACATGTACCCTCTGCTGTCATTTCCACAGCTTTTACAGAAGGAAGAGCTCAGGAAGGCAGCCCCTGGAGGATAGGCAGCTACTGAGATTGCTGTAGATTTTAACTCAACTGAACTATGAGCCATTTTCTCTCATCTACATAGATTAGAGAAAGCCAGTGAACTCCAAAAATACTACTGAAGCTCAAAAACCTAATGTGGGGCTCAAGGGCAGCTGATTTACCCTGCTGGCTTGGCCAGCTTCCTGGTGAGGGAGCTCTCAGGCAGGGGGGTTGGGAAGAACAGACTGGCACAAGGCAAGGGTGCCTGGAAACTTGCAGCCAGGGGATGCTGTCACTTTCAGAGCTGATGTTAAACACCCCCTGAGTGGCCACAGTCAAGTTAGGATAGGACAATAGTTTATGCTAACTGACCTTAGGAGGTTGGTACAAGTGCCCAGGCAGAGGAAATTTATCTTTTGCCTCTCTCCCTTCTTTTGCCTCTCTCACTTCTCTTACCATTTCCAATCCTGGTGGTTTCTTTTCTCAAACATGTGATTTAGAATCTCCTGTAGTAGGCATTGACGTGTCTCCTGCCTCCTAGCCAGTGCCCCATCAAGGCTCTAGGACTTTCCATCAGGCTCTTCTACGTGAACCTCCTGGCTGTTCAGTGTTCTGAAAGTACATTGCTGTTAGCTCCGTCTGGAGCCAGGCTGGAAAGGAATGAGGATTCTCAAGCTCACAGCTGGCAGGGTTTATTTTCCATGTTTGGGTAACAGCAGAACCATTATTATCCTGCTGAAGAAGAAGCTTGATGTGCTATTCCTAATCCTCCTGACCTCCTGCTTTTGCAAAAGGCAACCAGCCACCAACTGTCCTAAATGAAGACAGACATGCTTGATGATTACCCATTTGCTGCTTCTGGCTGCCATTCTTCACTCAGGCCCCAGAAAAGGAGTAAAAACAAGCATGTTCTTACTTGGAGGTGAGAAGAGGTCAATTAGCCAGGGCTTTATAGCTTGATGGGCCACCAACTTTGGTGGGAAGGGATGGAAAGGGAAACTGCTTTATGTTGAATGTCTATTCTGTGCCCGGCCCTTTAGGGCATGCTCATACCCATTACTTAATTTCATCCTCATATTAACCCTGAAAGGTAGGTTACTATTATGTACATTTGGAAGAGAAAGAAACCGTGGCACAGGAAAGGAAAGTGACTTTCCCGTCTTGTTAATGGTCATAGGTTGAGAGAGGGAAAAGGAAAGAAATATGAGATGAGACAGAAGGAACAAGACACATATAGAGCGAAGTGCAAGAAAGTCTTGAGAGAAAATTCAGATACACTCAATCCAAAGAAAGGACCTCAACAACAGGACAGGCTGGCTCTAATGCACTTAAGGTGTGCTAAGGCTCAAATATGCCTTTTCTTTAACTTGGCCAACAGACATCACCATAGATTAATAAAGCTTCTTTTCCCAAAACTCTTTGGGTGCCAATGAGGACTGTTAGATGTCTTGTAGCATGTACATTGTAAGCAGAAGCATTTTCTTACATATTTATGTTCTTATCCCAAATTCCTGATTCAAGTGCTATAGTACAAGTCATTAACTGCAGGATGTACAGAGGGTATAGACCCAGAGACAAGTAGATGGTCATTACAGGAAAACATTAAGTAAATAGAATTTGTATTTTTTGCCATTGCCGTTCACTAGAGTCAATGACCAAAAATATTAGGTATGTCAGGAAAATACAAATCAAAACCATAATGCAATATTGCTTCATACCCACTAGGATGGCTTGCACAGTCAGATAATAATGAGGGCTAGTGAGGATGTGGAGAAACCAGAATCTCCATACACCGATGGTGAGAATGTAAAACAGTGCAGCCACTTTGGAAAATGGTCCGGCAGTTCTTCAAACAATTAAACATAGTTACTATATGATGTAGTATTTCCACTCCTAGGTGGAAAGAAAATGAAAACGAACATGTCCATGCAGAAAATTATACCCAAATGTTCACAGAAGCATTATATAGCAAAAAGATGGCAATGACCATACATCCATCAGCTGGTGAATGGATATATCCACAAATGGAACCAAAATGAGGTATATCCACAAAATGGAACATTATTGGGCCATAAAAAGGAATGAGCCACTGATCCATGCTACAACATTACACTAAATGAAAGAAGCTAATCACAAAAGTCCACATATCATGGGATTCCTTTAGTGTGAAATGTCTAGAATATGGATATCTATAGAAAAAGAAAGTATAGCCAGGTGCAGTGGACACATTTATAATCCCAGCAACATGGAAGGCTGAGGCAGGAAGATTGCAAGTTTGAGGCCAGAGGCAGCCTGCATAACTTAGTGAGATGCTGTCTCAAAATAAAAAGCAAAAAATGGTTTGGGATGCAGTACAGTGGTAGAGCACTTGCAAAGTATATATGAGGCCTGGTCCAGCCTCACAGTAATTCAAAAATAAAAATTAAAAAAGAAGGTATATTAGTGGTTGCTTAGGGCTGGGGAGGGTGGGGAGATAGGGATTCAATAGGCAAAAGGGGTAGGGTTTCTTTCTGAGATGGTCAAAATCTTCTAAAATTGAGAGTTGCATATAACTGTGAATACACTAATAAAACCATTGAACTATACACTTTAAATGAGTTGTACAGAATATGAACTATATCTCAATCAGGCTGTTAAAAAACATCAGAAGTAGAAGAAGGAGGAAAAAGAAGGAAGCCATGTTAGCTCATGATGCCATCAAAATCTAATGCAGGCTTCCTAACCACTAGGCCTATGTTGCCATGGAGACTGCCGCAGAGTGAATACTGCTTGTCAAATGGAGATAATAATGCCTGCCCTACATATCTCACAGGATTGTTGTGGGTCTCAAATGAGATTATAGAGGTGAAGACACATTGAAAATCTAAATGCACTACACAAAAACAAGGAATTAGTGTTATTAAGATGGCTCCTATTGAATACAAAATAGGATGCATAAATACTATGATTGACAGCAACCATGCTACAAAAATAGGTGTATATTCAGAGGGTAATGTGCAAAGACAACAGGAATTGCTACACGAGGAAGGTAGAATTGTAATTGCTAAGAGTTACTGATTTGTCATCTGCCTTTTTAAGAAGAAAAACATGAAGAAAAAGATGGTCCATTCTGCTAAAATTAGAGGAAATGAGTCTGCTACTGGGGCTTGTATTTATACTCCTGGCCCAGAATGAAAATCAGGCAAAAGGCCTCTGTCTCCCAATCTTTATTTTTCTCCTTGTCCAGAAATTATTTCCTGAGATACCATTTCAGAGACTTCCTGGGTGATAGTATTGACCAGAAGAGTTCCTTTAATCTCGGCAAATGAGGGACTGACTCTTCTGTTTGGACGAAGGGTCCAAGAAGGAGCTGGAGTTGAAATAATGATGTCTCAAATCATCCTAACCCAGATTTAGCCATGCCCTTAACATTCTCTCAGATGACATTAACAATCGAATGGTGACTAAAACCGAAAAAAGTATCATGTAACTCACAGAAAAATCTTTCAGATAATCTAATTTTGCACAATTCAATTATTTTAGAAAACATAATTTCCAGTAGTTCATATTTTCATCTTCAAGGTTAGTTCCACTGAAAAAGAATGACTCTTTCAGTTTGTTGTGGAGGTTCAGAAAGTTGCTATAGATCACTCTTGATTTTAGTTTGTGGATCACATCAGGGGTACTTTATAGTTCCCTAGGCCTGTGGTTCTTTTGCCTTTGTGGTCCTTTTCCTCCATTAAAAAGTAGTTCAAAATTATATTGTACTTGTTTTAATTACACTTTATGATTGCACTGGTATAAAGACAAATGTGTTTATACATTAGAACTTTTTTTCATCATTTTTCTTCCTATTTGAAAAGAAATGATAACATTTTTGTGGTATCCTAAAAGTACTATAGGTCCTAGGCACTGTGCTGACTATACTTAATGGAGAAGTTGGCCCTACTCTAGATGTTTGGAATAGTGTGAAACAGAAAGTGTTGCAAGGAGATAAGAGTTTCCCCAGGAAAAGAGCGTAGGTTTGGGTCCTTAGTCAAAGCACAGCTTCTTCAAAGTGGGAAGCATCTGGCACTTCACCTTTAGGACTGGACTTTGGGTAGCTTTTGGCTCTGGGCTTTCTCTAGACCCCTAATAACATCACTACTTTCTAACCACCTTTGTAGGAACAGCAAAGTTTGGGAATCTGAGAAAAGGTAACTGTCCTCATGGTCTGCTCTTGTAGCTGTGAAGAAGAGGTCAGCCATATATATCTTCAGTGGTTTCAGAAAGTTACATGGCTTCCTGTTGCTCTCCCCCTACCCTCAATGCTAGATCCAAGGCATTCCTCTGGCCCTAATGCTCTTGTTTTTGCCTTTCCAAATCTTACCCTACTCTATCACCACTGGGAAACCTTCCCTGACCTCTGGAAGCCAAGATAAACCACTGCGGCACTTGGGGTTTGTATCCCCAGCTTACACCCAGTTATCTAGATGCTTGTGTCCATGGGTATTCTCACCTGTCAGCTCTTGAGGACAGAGAATCTGCCTTCTCCCTGGTGTGAACCCCTCAAAGCACTCAGCACAGTACTGAACATCCAGTGCACATTCAAAGTAGCCTTGCCATACTGCACATTTATTTCAACCCAGGGCTAATAATACTCACAATGTGTCTGGCAGCAAAGACCCCATCAACTATGGCACAACAAAAAGCCGCAATCACACCAAAGCTGATAAACACGATAGAAGCCACCAGCTGCAGGAGGGAACAAAACCAAAGTGTCTGTTAGCCTTCCACTTTTGCTGCTTCTGGAGTCTAGGCGATCCCCAAGAGATTGCCCGCCAAAGCCAGAACTCTAGCCTACCACCTGTGGGGATGCTCTTTTCAGTCATTCAGAATGAGTAGGAGTGGTGGTGGGAGGAGGGCGAGAAGGGATAACTGTAGCACTTATGATATTTTCAGGGAAAAGTAAGATATTCACTCTGTGAGCATCAAGTGAAGACGAGGCTTGCTAGTATCTAGTATGTTGTCCTTGGCATTATTTGACCACATAGCACTTCTATCCTCAGACTCAGAAAAATGTTGGACCTTTGAAGTCACCGAATCTAACCCTGTATTTTATGTATGGGAAAATGGAGGTACAGTGATGGGAAGTAGTGTGCCTAAGGTCACCATGTAGTCTAGTGTCCACCAACTCCAACTCTACTATTTTTTGCATCCCCTAAGGCTGCTACTCTTGGGAGAAGGATGTAGCAATCCACTCCCATGGCAATCCCCAAAGCAATCAGCCATTGAAAATCCTATGAGGGTCTCTGTGAGTCCGACATGACTCAATAGCACCTAACAACAACAATACTGCTACTCAATGGTATAGTGGGTAATGATGATGACAAGAGTGATTCTGATATCCTGTACAACCTTACATGGCCTTCTGCATCATTGACAAAAAAGAATAGTCAATTTAGTAAGGATTAAATGTCAGAGACATTTTGAAAGGGTTGAAGTCTCCAAAACTGATCAATTCTGTGTGGTATATATTGAAACTTCCAAATAAAAGAAAAAATATTTGCTTGAACCAGACTGCCTTATTCATTAATCATGGTTGATAACATAAATTTTTCTAAAAATTATTTACCAATACCAAGGCAATAATAAACCCAATGTGTGGGAGCACAGATGTTTCAAAGTATTTCCAAGGGCCAAGGTAGGTGCTGTCTGAGCCCATCATCTGCCTTTGTTTTCCTTCCAAACTATTTTTCTCTCTTGAAGATTTTTTTTGGGGGAAGAGGAAGAAAGAACATGGCATCAAGCCACTCTCCAGGGAGAATGAAGATATCAAAGCCAAAAACACCCTAGGGTTCTCTCACTTCACCAGGCTAAGAGGAAATCCTTACCTCCTTTGGGAGTTGTTCAGAAGCCTCTCTCCATAAATCTCACTTCAGAGCATTACAGATTATTGGTAAATAATGGATGAACGATGTCATGAAATTGGTACTATTAGCTAGGCTATGATCAGCTCTACAATTAAAACTCCCCCATTATTTTGAATAATTTAAGCTCAAAGTGCAAACACAACTGGCAGGGGAGGGAGTGCAGGTGAAATGGAAAAAGAAAACTATTAGAACTCCCCTGAGAGTGATTCCCCATATTGTTGGGGGAAAACATATGGTTATAGTTCTGTGTCCCTTGAGCTATTACATTATCTGATTAAACTTGCTGTTAAATAGACTCTATTATCAAAGTTTTGATGCCACTGAGACTTGTAGGGGGAGCCTAATCAGTCTACGATCTGACCATTCACTAGGCTTTTTTTTTTTTTTAACCAGGCTTCTTGACTTACAAGGCTATAAAACTGCAGTATGCTTGCAATTCAGTGTATACTCTCTACCGTTGCCCTCAAGGAAGCCTTCTCAGATTGAACCAGGAAAACACAACAACTTGCCCTTGGGGGACCCCATTAGGACACTGAACTCTGTAAGATTTGCCTTACATTATATGTTCATCCTTCCCTTCAACCTTACAACAAATACACTTGGCTTTGAACTAGGGATAGCAGAGATATTGTATATTGACTTCCTAGTTGTATTTTGTCTTTTTAAATCCCCAAGTATATTTGCTTTTCTACTCAAAGATTGTTGTTGTAAAGGTACCATTGAGTCAGGTCCCAACTCATAGTGACCCTGTGTACAACAGATAAAACACTACCTGACACTGTGCCCTGCCCAGAACTATTGTCAGTGGTTCTCTGCTATTCATAGGGTTTTCAATGGCTGATTGTTTTGGGGGTGGGCTGCTGAGTTCTTCTCTCAAACTCAAAGATTACTAGACTGTAATCTCCTAAAAGGCAAGAACTCTCTGTGAAAACCTTTCCAAAAGATTATGTATAAGAAAGATATGACAGCCATCAATAATTCAGGGCCCTACTAATGGAAATCACAGAAGTAAAGGTATTCCAGGTAAGGTAAGGACAACAGCCTGACTGAACAGGCTGGAGCACTCCTTTAAGAGAGAGGAGGAAAGCAAAGTGAAAGATGCAGAAAATTCTATCCCCACGGCTTAAGGGGACTAGCTAGGCTAGCGAGGGAGCATCTGGCCAGATGAAAACAAGTCCCATCTATAATAGCTTGTGTAACGTCTTCCAGGGCTGAATACATCATTCACAGTAACCTGAATCTGGGTTCCCAGGCCAACCATAGCCACTCATGTTTGGCTTAGAATAAACTATTTTCTTATTTCCTTAAAAAATGTCCCATACCACAGGCTCACTTTAAAACAAGTTCTCTGGAGGCTTAGGAGAAAAGACAAAGTAACAATTTCTTTTGTGGCCAAATTTTCACAAACTTAAGAGATGTGTTACTTATCCGTATAAACGTTAAGTTTTCTATAGGGATAAAAACTTACCATTTGCCGCTTGTTTTCAACAAGATTTGATCCGATGATTCCAAGGAATGATCCAAAGCCAAGCTGTAAAGCAACATGGCATACATAGCACGTGGGAAGACAGCCTAACTGCACAATCATTCCATCTCCTGGATATAGTTCAGGATGATAGAAAACAACTGGACTATAAATGCTAAAGCCACGTGTAGTTACTTACACAAATACAGTGCATTCAATAAAAGTATTTTCTCCCATCATTTACCAGTTTTCCCTTGTAGCAACGAATCACACTGAAAAAGTAACTCGTGTACCCAAAAACTAAAAGTAAAGGTCAACTACAGCTTTTCAGAGCCTGCCTATTTCAATTTCAATATCCATTACTTAGCATGTGACTGGTGAGTCAGTAAGAGACATATAATAGTGAAAAGCACACATTATATTCTGATCTGTATATGTTTTTGATAAGGACCTTACGTTCTGAAGCACAAGTTACAGAATAAAGGTTTGCAATAGCAATTTTTGATGCATCTAGCATACTAATCAAACTCAGGAAGTACTCCAGAAATCAGCAAGCACTTTAACCTACATTACAAAAGAAAAATAAAAAAGAACTTTTTAAAAAGCCTATATTTGTGGTTGACCCACTGCAATTTATGTTAGCACTTACTCACCTCTTCTTCCATCTCTGCTTCATTTATGGACAGAAAGCATTCATTAAAGGGTGAACAGAAATGGCAGTGTAAAACCCTGAAAAACAATTTCCCTGTCTAAGTGGCTGGGATTATGGCTCAGTGTAGCAGATCCCACTGCCCTCTCAGCTCTGCCATTAGGGGACGAGTCTGCCAGTCTCAGCCAAAAATGATCACTAACCGATAGCTATTGATGGAGATGAAAATGGAAGAAGTAAAAAGTGGTGAGAATGGACCAATAAATCTTAACACAAGTTCAGTGATGTAGTTACATTTCTCTTTAGCCACAATAATGGTCTGGGTTTCCATCTGCAGCCTTAGCTTGACTCATGGGGATATCTATTTCAGTCAGAGGCACCCAAGTCTTAAGCCTAGGGGCTTGAAAATATAATGTATCCAAGGGCTGGACTTGATGGGGCAGGGTTGGGGAACTGAATGATTATCTCAGGATCCTAACAGTGAAAGAGAATGGAAGGAAGCAATGAATGTAAACTTTCAAAGATTCCTTCTGCAGAGTCACTCAGCCAGCAAGCACTCTTGGGAAACAGAAGCTGAAGTGCGTATATGCACACCACATGTCATCTAAGACTTTACTGACAAGATCCTCATTCAGCAGTTGAACCACCTGGTCTAATTTCAAATATAATTAAAATATTTTACCATCAAATATACTGATTAAAGCCTGGTTATCGCGCTAGCCTGGCTTGCAATCTCAGATCTTCTACTTATGCCTGTGCAACCTTGAACAAAATGATTAACCTCTTTAAATCTGTTTTCTTATCTGTAAAACAGAGACCATTGCACTGCTACCTTAGAGGGCTTTTGTGAGGATTAACTAAGATAATACATTCATAGGACTTTGCCTAGTGTCTGGCACACAGTAAGTACTCAATGTATATATTAATTTCCTCCAGAGAGCATTACTACTTTTAACAGGAAAAACCTTTTAAAAATTAGTGTGCAACATAATATGTTTCTTTATGGCATCTCCATACAATCATATCATGTACTTTGCTCATATTTATACTCCTTCACTATCCCCCCATGTTGCTTCCACCCCCTCTCGCTATGTCCCTCCCCCTTTCACATATATCTCCTTATATTTTCCAATTATGTCATTTGCAGGAAAATAGATGGAACTGGAGATCATTATTTTAAGCTAAGTAAGCCAGACCCAGAAAGACAAATGCTGCATGCTCCCTCTCATATGCTAAAGCTAGAGATTACTATTAATATGTCGAAAGATGTTTAACTCATGAGCCATTCTAACCAGATGTGAGCTGGAAAATGCTATCACTATTTGCTGTATTTCACAATAAAAGAGTTTCCCTGTTCTATCTTATTCCTCCCTCCAATATGTTCCACAGCTTTTATTTTTTCGGGAGGAATTCCACGAATAGTCCGTACTTATGGTACTCTGGGCCACTTATAGAGATTGAAAGAAACACAGATGCAGCTTCTTACAAGGAAAATAAGTCACCAAGCTTCCACAGATACTCACAGAATGTCTTCTGAACCCCAACAGTAATCTTTTCATTAAGACAGGAAGCAAAGACACTGGCTATTCCTGACACTCTCCTATAACTCTCTGATGGCAGTGACCAGAAGAGGTGGGCTGAACACTTGTGGAACTGACTAGAAAGACAAGCCACTCCAGAACTGGAAATCCCAGGCCAGTTGGTAACTTCATCTAGTCCACCTCCCTTCCATTTCATTCCACTCCAGTTTATTCAATTTTCTAACATTCCCTGAGTACCTTTATGTCAAATGTACAAGAAGACATGGCACTTGCCCTCCAAGAGCTCACAGACTAGTGAGGGAGAGAGACTAGGGGTTAAGGACCACAAGGCAGGTAAAAACAAAGTTCTGTATGAGCAGAGAGTAATTCATTCTGGATTATATCCCTGACTTTGCTACTTATAAACTGTGACCTTGGGCCAGTCCCTTAACCACTCTGTGCTTTGGCTTTCTCATTTATAAAATAAGAATCATAATGGTGTCTACCATATGGGGTTGCTGTGAGGGTTAAATGAGATAAAGTGTGTAGTGTGACTTGCAGGAAGTAGACTACAAAATAAATCGTAGTTCTAAGTTTTCATAGATGAGGAGACATTTTATATGGGCTCGAAGATGGATAGAGTTCAGCAGGCAGGGAACTAGTATCTATTGAGTGATGGCTGAAAGAATTCACTCTCCTGGACGGCAGATAAATGAACTTGCAAGTATTGCTTAAAAGACATTGTATTTGAAGGATTTTATGTTATAGAAGCACTAGCCCCCTCATTTTGGCCACAGAAATGTTCATGGAGTTTGGTAGAGCTGTTATCATTCCCATTTGATAGATGGGAAAATGGAGTCTTACAGAATTGTAAAGAGTCATCTCCTCCTAGAGCATGGTAATAGGCAGGGCCAGGACTTGCCCTCAAGTCATCAGATTAACAGCTGGTATTCTTTCAGCCACACCTTGTTGGATTTGTGGCCAGTGTTAGTAGAACAGTGACCTTTGAGTAAGGAGGGCCTTATTGTCATCTCCCCTAGGGAAAAAGTTCTATGCAGGAGTGAGAAATCCTTTTCAAGGAAGAGCTGAGAGGTTGAAAATAAGGAAACCAACACATTTTCCTGAAAATAAGCACCGACTCCTGATCAGCTGTCTGATTTCCTAAGATCTTAGTAAGGTAACTTCTGTGGTCTCCATCAAGACCTTCATGGAATCATGTGATGTTCAGACCTTTGGACTTCCATTTTCAATCCTCACTATCTGAACAAATAGCCAGTTTTCTTTGGCTGCCCTACAATGTGAAATAAAAATAAACCAAAGCACTAGAAATCGGAATCAGATTGAAAGGCTCTTTTGGGTCTGGACCTTATTACCTATGCCTATTCCCATGCCTTGCCCAGTCATTCAGGGCTGAGGTTCAGAAAGATGAGCTGCTTAGTATATATCAACGGGACATCCACTCTGTGGCAGGCCCTGTATTTGATATGTGATTTGGAGGCTAGGAGTTGGGGTGGAGTATGATGCCAAGACCAATGAGACTTAGGCTCAAGGAGTTCATGCTGTAACTAGATGAAATAGTCCATAATCCCTTTCCATCATCCTGAAATCCACAAAGCTCTTAAAACTGAAAAGATTTTCTAATAACAAATTTGTTGGCAAAGCCTAATCTTGAACAGATATGAGATGATTTTATAATCTTTATCCCATTTAATGTAAAAATTCACATTTTATTACAGAAATATGATGGAACTTGATTATGGAGTACTTCTCAAGCCCTTACTGGAATGTTAGATGGTATATTCACTATAATTTTTCTAAAATAAAAATATTTAAATCCCAAATCATATGTAGCCCAAGGGTTCAGATAAGAGGTTGTTGACCTATACAAATAAGGCTAAATGAGAATATAGCCCAACAGAGCCACACCTAGTGGCACATGCCTGCAATCCTAGCTAATTGGGAAGCTAAGGCAGGAGGATCTCTCGAGTCCATGAGTTCTGGAGTGTGGTGTACTATGCCCATCCGGTGTTCGCACAAAGTTTAGCATCAATATGGTGACCTCCTGGGAGAATATAGCCCAATAGATACCACAAAGCAAGACAGGAGTATTTTTCAGGAAGCACAAGTAGAAAGAGTCTACAGTAGGGAGTTCAAAGATGGTGGTCAGCACTGTAGCTGACCCCAGGAGCTGAGAAATGTTCCTGCTGTGTCTGTAGTTGGGATGGGACAGAGCATTTAGATAGAAAAACAGCAGGGGGCATTAGGGGATTAATGTAAGTGACAGTACCAAGGCAGAAAATCCCAAATTGTGTTCAGGGGACTGTAACAATCTTGGCAAAAGGGAAGTACTGGGAGACCAGGTTAAGGAGGCAACAGGGGACCAATGAAGGTTAAAACCTGTTGCATTACAAAAGTCTTATCCAGCAAATCAAAATTCAAGTCTCATCTTTAAAATGTATTTATTAAATTAAGAATTTATGTTTTAAAGTGAACTTAGATTTTTAGAAAGATTCTTAATACAAGGTAGAAAAAGTTTCTAATTCACAATAAACCACAAACCCCAACTATCCAGAGCTACTTATATTTCCTGAACATTCAAGTTAATCAAAACTTTTTTGGACTTATCGAAAGAGTCTTTATACGTGAAGCCAAAGCCACACTGCCCTAGAGAAACTTTTCTAGACTGTTGAATATTCTTTGCTGTCCCCACCTCCTAATATCCCACTGTAGCTCTATATGTGATTTTCAATCAACAGACCCTGTATAGGAAATGGAGCAGAAACACTTGGTTTCTCTCTTGAAAGAAAAACTCAGGCTAGTATGGGCCCTAACAAACAGTACAACAGCCAGAATGAAAAGCTTTCCACACTGATCAGGGGTCCAACTCCATCTTGTGGGTTGCTTAGGAAACACATTTAGAGGCCTCATTTTCCTGGAGGAGGTTTAGAGGGAAGGAGCAACCTCTCTTACCAAGTCATTTCAGCTTCTTGCAACAGCCAAGGCTCTTGGATTTTCAGGTCTTCAAACTAGAAAGCGCACCAGAATTCTTCTGGAGTGGAATATGTTTTGAGCATTCAATGACAGTAAAAATCTTAAGCCAGTTTGTGTTTGTCGGTTTTAATTTTTTAAAGCCTAACAGTTCAGCCTGTGCAGATAGCACATCTTTAAAGATGTATGTGTCCTCATGTTTCTTAAAATGATGATACCATATTCTAGCTCAGGTGGAATAGTCAACATACTATTATAATGCACCTCACTGTAAAAGGGCATCTAATTCAACAAAATAAAAATGCCCCTGAAAAGTCTCACACAATTCAAGTTATGCAAATTGAGCTATATTTTAAATGCTGGAGAGCTCAATATTTAAATGAACTGTATGGTAAGTCTTCTTTTAATCTAATAACTTCTCTATAATTTATCTGTTTTGAACATTTAAGTTCTCAGGTATTGCTAACACATTTAATCAGAGTCCGAAATAGTAGAATTCTAAATAACCTGAAATGTCTTTCACAGTTTTGTACAATGGTAATATGTATTCAAAGGGCCTAATTTGACAGTGTACAATCTTCAAATGCCCCCATTATGCTCCTTCTGTTTTTATTGCTAGGCATATTTTACTGTGCTTTAGTTCTCTAGGTGGTTGCTGGTCCACCTCAATTAGACTCCCCGGGGGTGCTTAGTAAAATGTAGATTTAATATGTTACTTTTTCAATGAAAGATTATCTTATGAAGAAAAAATTCACATTCATAGAGCCCACCCCATATCAGAATCTGTGGGAGTAGGGAGGAGAGATCTGCATTTTTCACAGGTTCACCAGGTCATTCTGATTCACACCTGGATGAGAAAACCAGTAGCTTAGTATTTACATTGTTAGAGTTTATATAGTAACTCTCTAATAACCAAACTATTCAATTAGTGAAAACACCCCATTCCCAGACAAATCTGGATTGTCAGGTGTTTACTGTTGCAGAGGTAGGAGTCTTAATTGTATTAGCTGTAACATGATTTGACCTATAAGGTCAGATGGATTTTTCAACTTTTCAACCTGCTATCTTCTCTTCACTTTCTATAATTAAAACCCATTTAAAAAATTATTTACAGGAACTAGGGAAGCAAACTTTTAAGATTAAATCAGAGGGGCACACTGTCCACTCAGGGAGGGCTCGTCTATTAACATTTCCATGTTAGCTTTTTAGTGAAATCTACACACACAGACACACGCCCCCACTGCTTCAACTTCGAGTGCTGACTGAACATCAGGTACTTGAATAACAACAATCATGCTCCCTCATTCCTTTGTTAATGTATTCCAACCTAGCCACCCACAGCCATATATTCTACAGAGAACGTTCACAGCCACTGTTCATGAATAGAGTTTGTACTCTTGAATAACATGAAAAATACCTTCCCTTCACCCACAGAGACTTGGCTTGAGCATTTGCTCATCAGGCAGAAATATTTTACTAATGCAGCTACCTGAAGCATGCAGTCATGCAGACCCTATAAATTGCTTTCCAAGCCACCAAAATGCTCTTTACCCCCTCCTTTCCTCCCTCTCCCCTTTGCTTGTGTTTAAAAATAAAACCCAATTCTGCTGACGACTGGTTTTCTTGCCTCACCACAGGAAGTGGACTGGGTGAGTTCTCACATCACATATTTAACAGAGGGCACTGAACACCAACTGGTGTCTGTGGGACACCTGCCTTTGGCCTGGGAGAGCCCTGCCTACCCCAAAGCTGTAAAATAACTTCCCCCAGGAGCCTTCAGCTCCAGGGAGGTGCAGCCCAGTCAGGCTTATCAGGTCTTCCTTTGAAAGGGCTACTGAAAAGGCAGAGAGTGGATTGGAATCTATGACCTAGGCAACAGGCTCCAGGCTTGGTCACTCACAGAGCTGGCTTGTCAAAGGCATCAAGTTTAATCACTTCTCCTCTTTTTGGTTCTCTCTCTAACCCCCTCAGGGAGGGGAGGAGGGACAGAGGGAGAGAGATACCAATACATCTGGCCTTTTTGTTGTCCTAATAAAAAATGAGCCATCCTAAACTTCCTTCCTGCTCTCTTATCAATTACAATTGGGGAACCATTTAATATGACCCAACCTCTAGAGTTAAGTGTTTGGATTCAACAGCATAGACACAAATGAGGTTTTTTGGTTGTTTCTATTGTTTGTTTTGAGACAAGTTCTTTCTATGTTGCCCAGCCTGGTAAATGAAATGTTTCATGCAACAAATTCAACTGAACAGAAACCATTAGAACTCCTGTTCTTACTTAATGTTTATCTAAAATAAGAAAAAATTGTTACTAATAATAAATGGACTGTATGGCACCCTCTGTTGGTGTGAATGTCAGATGATCATGGGAGCTATCCTTTGGGAAGAGGGCAAATTTCAAGCAGCAGAGTTGATGGTGGGGTGTTTTATTTATAGCCAGACTGTATTATATAGTTTTAACTAAACTAGTCCCAACAAAATGGACAAGATGTTTGGAAAGATTCCCATTAAGAAATCACAAGTTGAAGATGACTCTAATAACATAAACACAGGTGAGCAACAAGAAAGTGGCAGAGTTGATACTTCTCACTCCCAGGGCCATCTTTTTGTCAGCCACATTGTGAGATCAGCATTTAAAAAACAATGGCTCCAACAATGATTTAATCATATCTGATAGGAAGTCAGCCAAAAATACCCACAATTATCTAGTAGACCATTTGAAATAAAGATTTATAGGCACTATGTTTAATGACAAATTTCACACTGAGTGTATGTCATCCTTTGACATTTTAATGTTTATATAAAGATATGAAAATTACTTCATTTTATCTAATTTTTAAATTTCTATTTTATATAAATTTTATGAGCATGTATGTAACTTATAAATGAATAAATATACATATTCTAGAAGCATATTATCTATATCTTTTTCCTGATAGTAATACAGGACCACTTTGTAATTCAGTGCTGTTATCATATAATGTCAAGCAATTAGGGTCCTCAGATTCCAAGTAAGATCATATAGGAAAACAGACACCCACAGAGAAAGGATCCTGGCCTAAGGTTAACACTGCTAGTTAGGAACATCTCCTGAACCAGAAAATCAAAGTCCTGGGGAATGAGATGACTTGCTTAGGATCACATTCTTAGGTAGGGACTCTTTTGAGTCTCCAGTGCTTTTCATAATGAGCCCAGCATTGCTTTTCTACATAGATACAAAAAGTAAATCTGAGAAAACACTAGAAATTCAAACAGAATTGAAAATCATCAAAGTAGAGCCCAAAACTCTGTAGTGAATAAGCTAAGGAGACCAAACTGTGCTTTCTATACTTACAATAACTCCTGGGTAATAACCTCCAACAGTCACATTCTGAGTCCTGGTGGTTGCAGCAAGGCCCACCGTGAGAATTAACACAGACACAATAAGCAAAGTCACAGTGACATAGATGGAGTTTCGTTTCCTCCGATTGAAGGCTCCTGTAAGCATAAAGAGAAATTGAAATTGTTCATTTCAGCCAGGGAAAGGAGTGATTTAAAGAAACGAAATTACTAGGAAGGTTTTTCTTTCTTAATCCTACTATAATGGGTTCTCTCTAGGGACTGGAATTGTGGAGAAGGGATGGAGCTTTCAGTTTTGCAGGTGCCACTTTTACAATAAGAATATGTTTCCAGTTTGACAATAAACAACAGAAGAAATCTCACCAGTTACATCAAAACAAAACCAATTTTGTGTTTTTGGCATTCTATAAAATGTGTCATACCCACTTAGTGGAGTATTTTATTAGGCCAAATTATAAAGGCATATGATTAATGGGAAGTGTTTGTGGGGGGTATTAAATGAAAATATTTAAAGCCAATATGTAACTAAGATGGTTTTTTTTTTTTCATAAACCAGAGAGATAGGAAATTTCATTTTCAGTGTAAATATCAGAACCAATCCAGGTGCTGGGAATTTTTTTCCATTTATTTCTGGCATTTGCCACCTCATGTATAAACTTTAAAATGGTATGTTGGCAAGATTTGTCGCATAACAAATGAGCGTAATAAAGTAAGTGTTTGGAGGCCATTAGTCCACAAATATATGTGTCAGGGGAGGTAGATAGGAGGGATTATAACTTATACACATTTAGGCTAAGTGAAGGTGACATAAATATAAATGATGAGAAACCCATTCTCCTACTCAGTGCTTATCAGACATGAAAGCACAAACCAATATTTTTTTTCGGAAACAGACTTATTAAGTCAGATAGAAAAATAGTATCTAGGCTAGCTTTTCAATTTAATTTTTTTTTAAAGAAACCAAGCATGGCATTTCTTTGGCATGGGGAGGAGGCCCTCAATAGGAAATACCATGTGAGTTACCACCTGGGAGTTTTCAGAAAAAAAAATCAGATGGGGAATGCTATAAGAGTCCAGTTCTCTAGTGTAGGTATAGAGGGTGGGGAGAATGAAGCAGTAAGAAACCTTATGATGGGGATGCCTACCCAAGTGGTTAACTGTCATTTATGGCCCTAAAGAGACCCTTTTGATCTGTCTGGTTCATAAGACCTGGTCATACTGGGAGGCTTTACTGCAGCCTCCTGGAAGCAGTTAAGGAGAGAAGCTGCCCAGACTGTACCACTGGGACAGAGGGGAGAAGAAAGGAGGAAAGAGAGGGAAGGGAGAAAATCAGGAGAGAATGACCCAGGAGGCCTGGTGGCGTTGAGTGTGGGTGGCAGTGGCTAGCCTTGTAGCCCTCTGCACATAGCCCCTCCCATATGGAAGAAAAGTGTCAGGAGTGCCGCCCTGGGTTAGACCCACCATCCATCCTGGCTTCCCCAGTGTGATCCCTGCTGAAGGCTCTGAGGGAGGTGGGAGGGGCTGGCAGTCTCCCCTGATGTCAGCCTTGAAAATATGGGATGTGACTCATCAGGGACATTTCTAATACAATACTATTCTAAGACTATTTGACATGGAAAAGTAGAAGTGGTTTGAACGTTTCCAGGCACCCACATGTTAAAGTGCCAATTTCACCCTGGGAGAAGAGGTAAGGAGAGCTGGCAATGAGGCTCCTCTGCAGTGAGACCTGAGTCTAATCTCCATAGGAAAAACATAAAGGCTCACAGACTCCTGTGACATCAGGGCGCTTTGTGTGAGACAGCTATTAGGGATGCAAATTGCAAGCTGATTGGTGGTAAACATGCTGAGGAAAGCCCAGGGATTAGGACATCCTGGTGCTGGGAAGGGAATAAAAGAGGGCTGGGGGAGTGATGTGGATGAACAGTTTACCTAACGGTTATTTATCCTTCCTGATTGTTGTTGTTGTTGTTGTTGTTGTTAGGTGCCATCCAGTCGGTATCCGACTCATAGTGACCCTCTGTACAACAGGGGAAACACTATTGTCAGTGCTTCTCTGCTGTTCATAGGGTTTCAATGGCAGATTGATTTTTGGGAGGGGGCTGCCAGGTCCTTCTCCCAAGCCTACAGCTTCTGGTGTTCCCAGGTGGTCTCCCATCCAGGTACTAACCAGGCCCGACCCTGCTTAGCTTCCGAGATCTGACGCCACAGGGCTATGGCTGCAGGCTTCCTGATTGAGGCACCCTAAATGAATTTCTAGACCAGGGTCCATAAGTCTATTTGATGATAGATACTTAGTGAATCTTCCAGTTGGTTCCACAGTTGTTGTTGTTGTTAGATGCCATTGAGTCGGTATCCTACTCATAGCGACCCTCACAGGGTTTTCAATGGCGGACTGTTTTGGGATTGCCTTGGGAGTGGATTGCCAGGCCCTTCTCCCATTTTTGCGGTGCTGGGAATTGAACTCAGGACCTCAGAGACTGCAGCGCAGTGCTCTACCAACTGAGCTAAATCCCAGCCCTGGTTCCACAGAGGAATTCTAAAATAAACTTACCAACATTGCCTCACATTCTTGTTTTCCCTTCTCCTTTGTCACTCTCATAGAATCTCTCACTCTCTTTTGCCTCAAAATGGCAAAAAAGAGTAAGGGAACATCTGAATATGCCAAGAGCATCTTACACAGAAAACACGTAACCCTAGAGAGTAAACTGGAGGAGTATGTGTGTCTGCATAGTCTTCCTAATTTGTCTATTTCACTAGCCTGCTCCTTCCCCACCAAGTGACCTTTAATCTTATTCACAACTCTTGGGTCTTCTTTGAAAATATCACTCACTCTAACTCTTAAAAGCCCATGAGCCAGGTCAGAAAAGTGACTCAGCAAACCACATGGTGTCATTTGAAAATCTATTTTTTCCCCTGCTTTAGAAACTGAATTGAATTGAAAATTCAGTCAGTTGAGAAACCTAGACAAAGGTCCCACAGCCCACGAGGGGGCCTTGCCTCCAGATAGGATTTGTTTTGGATAAAATTGGTGAGAAAACTCTCCCATTAGTGAATATTCTTTGTCTCTTTAAGGTCCTCTGTTGTTGTTGTTGTTAGGTGCCCTCGAGTCAGTATCCAACTCATAGCGACCCTCATAGGGTTTTCAATGGCTGACTGTTTCGGGATTGCCTTGGGAGTGGATTGCCAGGTCCGTCTCCCAGTTTTGCGGTACTGGGAATTGAACTCGGGACCTCAGAGACTGCAGCGCAGCGCTCTACCCACTGAGCTAAATCCCAGCCCTTAAGGTCCTCTAGTCACCCCTTATTTTATATATAAGAACCATAATTGTCTAAATTAAAATTATTACTAGTTGCACTTGGGGAGTTGACTCTTTTAAGGGACTTGTGAATGAAACCTTTTGAAATGAAGAATCACCCTTCAATTCATCTTTAGTGTCAATTTGACTTAGTAAATTCCACATCTACTTGGAGTAAGACATACCTGTAGGTTCTCTGAAGGTGTGGCCAGGAATCCTAAAAGGCAGCTCATAGTGTCTGCTTAGGACATTTTCCTAGTGGTTGTTTTATTTTAGAATGGAGAAGAGCCCTGTTCTTATTAGGGTATAAATTGGGGCTTGCCTTAGATGCTCCTGTGAGCATAGGACATCTTATTTAGGATATAGATAGATAGATAGATAGATAGATAGATAGATAGATATGTATATATATAGACATATTATATTATATCTGAGACACCATGAACTACTTAAAAACAGCAGCAGGTACTTGAAAACAGTGCTTATCATTGTGTCTGATACCTAGCAAGTAGTCAGTACTTGTTGAATAAACAAAGAGCAACATCTCAGAATTGTTTCTGTTCTAATTAAAAAGGCTTTGGGAGGAATTCTGTGAATAAATATTGGCTATCCTCACAAAACTGACTTTTTAAAATCAGGTACATCTGAGGGTTCCCCAGAACTGAAAACCTTCTGGCCAATGAGTGTCACAACCTCAGTATCTCTCACCACCCTGTGTACTTGGTGCCCAGTATATTTCTGTTTAAATAACAACTCCTGCAGCCAACAGCAGTGAGAATTTGAAATCTCATTGGCATTACCTACCCCACCCCCCACAGCCTGCCTGCAGAACTACTGCAGCCCTCCCTCTGCAGTGCTCCACCTCCATCCCAGAATCCTGATGACCAGGATGCTTGGCTCTAGAAGTACCCAATTATTTGCTGTTTCTCCCCTTCCACACACAATCCGTTTCTCCATCCCCTGGTTTCTCCTCTGATCAAAGCCCCCATCCACAATGTGGTCTTTGAATCTGAAGCTCTCCCTTCATATGAAACCTACTCAAAACTCACCTCCTCCAAGAAGTTTTTCTTGACCAAGCTCATGCTAATCATTTATTATTTCAGGTCCCTAATTTCCTAGCTACTCTTCTCAAAAAGTATGTTAATTGTAACCTCTGGTCTGGTCCACAACCCATGTGATAGCCCCCGGTGGTTCCAGGATTATGTATCTGACAGGAGCTAAGGTGTGGGTTGTTAGAAGACAGGATGTTGTCTCTGCTCATTTGTGTTTTGCCTTCTACATGTTCTAGCTTCTTCACCCTGAAGAGAGTGTGTAATCTTTATTGGGGTGCAACAAAGATGGAAGCCCACTATTCTGTTCTGTACATTGTGCTGTTCCTGAGTGGGTAAGTCTCAGAGTTGATTTTTTAAACCAGTTAGGATTTACTTACTTGAGTTGGCTTTGCCACACAGAGTGGATTCCAGAAAGTCCCAGCCTTGAGCATCCATAGAAACAAGTGACTGCCCACAGAAGAGCCTCAAGGCCCTGCTGATCTTACAAACATTCCCTTACAGTCGCTGATCTCCAACTCTTTAGTCAATTCTCTGAAGGGAGATACCCAATGCTGTCTGGCAAATTACAAATGTGTTACTGGGGCGAGAAGGAATGCCCTGGTGTAGTAGATGTGATTTAGCGCCGGGGGGCGCTGTTGCCAAGATGGAGAGGGGTTGCTGGGAGGGGGGTGAAGGGGCACAGGAGTCAAATTACCATCTTCATAATTGCCAAGCGCCTTCTGGGCTCTGAGCTTTGGACCGCTTATCCCCAGGCAGCTAGGAAACAGAGCGCAGGCACCTTGGTGCAGTGTGTGTGTTTTAAATTTTGTTTTGGCTGCGGCTGTGCCTTTTCCTGTAAAGGGAATCCCCTCAGAAATACAGCCCTTGGAGGCTGAAACACTAACCCACCACCCGTTCTCCCCCTCCTTGCATGCACGAGAAGGTGGCCGTGTCTTTGCCAGAGCTGAGTTAAGTGGGAGTAGCTCCGAAGTATCCTAGACGCTGATTCAGGCCTGGACTTTGCGGGACCAGCGCCAGGGAACTCCGGGGAGACTCCCCAGTCCAAACGATGGAAACCCAGAGTTACCATTTCGCTCAGGAATTTGCTAGTGTCGTTGGCCTGTGGACTTTAAAAAGCGGAAAGCATGGTGCTGGATCCGTGTCTATGTGGCCTCTTTGATTCTTTTCCCACGGTGGGACTGGGCGAAGCCCATTCAGCTTCTTGTTGCGCAGACCTTTCTAGAAAGGGAAGATGGACTGAGGGCACCTGGGAGCCCAAGAAAGAACTCTTCGTCTTGTTCCACAACCCACAGAGCAGTGTCAAGTAGCAACCAATCCTTTAAGCCCTGGGCCTTCAATCTGCACACTCCCCGCAGTCAGGCGGCCAGGGGTGGGAAGACTTGGTTTGCAGGTGGTTGTCGCCGGGAGCAGTAATGGGTTCTTCGGAACCCTTGCGCTCTTCCAGTCCAGCTCTCCGCGCAACAGCTTGGCATTGGGGAGCCAGGGCTGTGTTGGCGCCACAGCTGGTCAAGGTAAGGAATGCATTCTGTTTGCGTATGTTTGGTGGTGTGTATGAGAGGGAGAGGGAGAGGG
>VMDO01002442.1:76300-99942 GCA_007922755.1 Pedetes capensis
GAGAGAGAGAGAGAGAGAGAGAGAGAGAGAGAGAGAGAGAGAGAGAGAGAGAGAGAGAGAGAGAACGCACGAAAGCGCTGGAGGTAAAGAAGAGTCTGGATTCGGACCGGAGTCCTTGGCCTCATTTATACCTCCTTGCGAGTGACTACGTCCTTAAAAATGAAAAGAGCTGATCTTATACTGAACATGTAAAACTATTGAAAATACGGATCTTTCTATTATCTAGGAATTGACGCTTTCTTAGGCCTCTTTCGTGAACGAATTTTGTTGAGACTGAGTCTTTTGCAGACACTGTGGAGTTCACATAGGGGATTCAATCTCCTCCCGGTCTCCTTCCCTCGAGATGTTCCCGCAAATTCATCGTAGAACACTTGAGCAGACTGGATGGCAGGAATTCAGCACAGAAGGGTTTTGCAGAATGTAAAGTATGTTGGAAAGACAGAAGTCTACTTGATTGAAGTGTATCCGAGGCGAATTTTAAGATTAGATGGGATCCTGAGTCGACAATCCCCTCCCGCTCTCCTGGGCTCCAAATTAATTTGTCCGCCCAATGAAATCATAGGGCTTGGGCAGGTGCCTAACAGCTGAAGGGGGCTGAGTCTGTATTCTGTTGGTAACTACCAAAAAGCTGTTTCCAGAGGCAGCCAAGTTGGCCCTGGAGGGTAGCAGCCCCCCAGTTTTCAGGAGGAAAGGTGTGGCAAGATTCCCCTCCCCCTCCATTCCTCCCAGAGAGGAAAAGCGCGACTTCAGCCCTCTTTTTCCACAGTCACACACGGTCCGTGCGTTTGGAAGAGAGTAGGAATCAAATTCAAGGAATGTTGATCCTGCCACTGCAGATGACAGGGCTGGGCTGTCTTGAGTGATTCTTCAGGAATTCCCCTCCTGCCAGTCCCCCTCCTTCTCCCCATCCCCTAGGGTTGCGCAACCCCCAAATCAGCAAGGTGCAAATCATGCCCCCCCTGGAAGCTCTGAATTTCAAGGCAGCTTCAAGAGAGTTGGGAGGGGCAAGGACCCCGCTTCTTCTCATTTTCCTTAGTCGTGAGCTCTTAGAAGTGACAAGGACTTTGCAAAGAGGGAGCGTCGACTGGAAAACGAAGGCACAGGTTGAAGGGAAATGTTTTGATTCCCCAAACAGCTGGGATTTACCACTGGCTGCAAGTCTATAGACACGCACACAAACACGCACACACCCGCACTCCGGGGCAGGGATACTCCGACGCAAGCTTGGAGCTCCAGTCTAGGCGCCTCACCCCCACAGCAGCCGGGCCGCTCCCCCGGGGCTCTCCCCAGTCGCCAGGGAGCTTGGACCACCCTCCTCCAGCCCCGCTTCCCGCTCTCGGGCTCTCAGGGCGGCCAGGCGCTGGCTTGCCACCGCACTCACCCCTTGCTGCCGCCGCCCGAAGGAAGGGAGACAAGACTTACCCATGGAATCGGGCAGGGACATGTCGCTGGACCGCTGCTGAGTCAGGGACTGATGCATGGTGAAAACTGCCCGGTTGCCCCAGTCCCCGAAGCTGTTCCAAGCGCCCTCCGCTCAGGGCGCCCCGCAGAGCATCCTACTCCGTGGCTGTCTCTCCAGGTCCCTCGGAGAGCTGAGCAAGACTGCCTCGGGTTGAGAGCTGCAGCCCAAGTGCCGCCACCCCCTCCCTTCCCCTCTCCTCCCTCCCTCTGCTCCGCTAGGCAGCAGCATTGGCGGTCCATGCAGCGGTGTGCGCTTGCGCAAGACCCCCCCCTCGGCCTCCCCATCCTAGTTATCCACCTCCCAGCCTCTCAAGCCAGACAGGGAGCCGTTTTAGCCCCCTGGGGCCAGAACTGCACAGAGAAAGAGAGGGAGGCTTCAGCCTGGGGCCAACCCACCTTCTCTGTAGTTTGGAGACAGGGTCTTGGGCAATCATCCTGTTACAGGATTATAATTGGGGAGGGGGACAGTAAGAGTTCAGACCTTAGAAACACACAGACACACAGACACACACACAGACACACACACACACACACACACACATTTGTCTAGGTCTGGTCTTAGAGCTTCCAGAATGACATAATGGAACTGGAGAAGATCCAGAGAAGGGCCACTCTATAATCAAGAGGGTGGTGGGGGGAGGCTGCCTTATGAAGATAGATTAAACAAATGCAGACTCTTTAGTCTAGAACGATGGAGGCTGGGAAGGGATGTGACCAGAGTGTATAAAATTATGCAGAGATGGAGAGAGAGAACACAGCGTTATTCACCAGATCTGAGAATTCTAGAACCAACAGCCCCCTAAGAGCTAGAAGGAGATTCAACTAAAACAAATAAGATTCTGTATTAGCACCCCAGCTTGTGTTTTTGCTCAAGGTGCTTTTATATCAAGGATCTCATTTTCTCATCATAGCAGCCATGCAGGGGAAGAAGATTTATCAATAACCCTATTCAATAGGTGAAGAAATTGAGTCTCCGATGAAAATTTCCTGTGATCACTCAGCTATTAAGTGGCAAAGGTGGGATTCAAACCTATATCTCTTGAACTCCTAGGTCAGTACTCTTCTTGCTGTAGCAGCTGCATCCATGTTCCTGCCCTACTCCCCAAACACAAAACAAATTAAATATGAAACTCTTCTGAGAAACAATGAAATGAAAAAGAGTACTTGATTCTTTCCAGATCAGCTTCCCTAATGTACTGGGAGGCTTTGTTTCCATATCCAGGAAATGGAACCAAAGGCCCTTGTCCTTTCCTGTCTTCCAAAGGAGGAAAAAATGCTTCCTGAAGGTTAAAAATGAAGCCCTTTGTAAAGAATTTGGGCACCCCAGGGGCCAGGTTGAATGCTGTGTCAGGTATTATTAGCAATCCTACACTATAGATGTGGTTTAGAGATCTGTGCTATATGTCCTAGATAGAGACAAGATACCCACTATTGTAGATGTGTGTGTGTCTTAAGCATCCTTGTTGTGTGGGTCAGAGTCTCCATAAGCTCCACAAAGTCAGAAACAAATCCCATATTTATACTTTTGCAACAATTGTCTTTCTATCCTGTTTACTTATCTCTTCTTCCTCCCGCTCAAAATATCTCATATTTAAAGTGAGGAACTTCTGTAACCAGCACTGATTTCTCAGGAGTGCTTCATAATTAGCTTATTTCGTTTCTGTGAAAGTAGCCTTGAGGGAAAGAGGTTTTTTACACAGGCTGGAAAAGACTGTTTAACACTTTTTTTAGGGATGCTTGGCACCCCTATAGCAACCATACAGCTAGAGATTCTGAAAGAAGCCAGATAGAACTTGTTGCTGTACTGTGCTGGTTTCAATGGACAGAATGAGGCCTTTTCACTTTAGAAAGAAATATGGTTGGGATTTAGCTCAGTTGGTAGAGCGCCACTCTGCAGTTTCTGAGGTCCAGGGTTTGAGTCCCAGCACCGCACAAATGGGAGGAGGACATGGCAATCCGCTCCTGAAGCAATCCTGAAACAATCAATGTTTGAAAACCCTATGAGGGTCGATATGAGTCAGGCATGACTCAACAGCACCTAACATCACAACATCAAATGATGCAGAGGGCATATGTAATTGGACCTTTATCATCAAGGCTGCACTTACTTTCTGTGACTTCTGTATTCCTGAATCCTGAGTGAAAGTTAAACATTATTTTAAAAAGTACCAGAGGAGCTGGCTGTTTAAAAGGCCTTTGTAAACTATATTTCTTTTGTTCTGTCTCTTGGGGTGCCTTATGGGACTTGGAACACAGCAGGCACTCAGTCAAGTTAAAAATGACTTTGAGACCAGTACCAGCGACAATAGCAGCAGCTGTGGCAGCTCAGAGAGTAGTAGCAGTCTTCTCCCCAGAGATGGTGTACTTGTTTGGATCTGGGTAAAGGGGAGGGAGTAGAATGAGAACCAAGAATAAAACACCACATTGCAACCAAGCCCTGCACTTAAACCTCTTTTACTTAAAAAAAAGTTTATTTTAATTCCGAATGAGCTAGATAATTAAAAACAAAAGGCGCTTTTTCATGTGCTCCATTCTGATTTTCTCCATGTCAAAACACATAGGGGTTTTATGCATAAATAGACTTATAGTAAAATTTACCAATAGACAAGCCACCTAGGTAAAGGAACTGGTCTTTCATGCAAGTGAAGGCCACTGTAAGACTGTTTGGTTATCTTCTGATAAAAATGAAATTATGAAAATGGCTTAAAATAGATCCTCCTCATTGCAAGTTTAATCAAGTGTACAGTGTTGTCCTAGGTTGTAAACTGTTTTATGGGATGAGGAAATATTCACCAGTGGGGCTGCAGCGTACTTTCTATCTTCTTCAAGTGAATGATGAGGTTACTCCCCAGAAACCTTCAGACCACTAGAAAAATGTCAGATGATGACAGAGGACTAATTTCTAAAATTTACAAAGAACTCATGAAAACAATTCCCAAGAGGACAAATAATCCAATACACAAGTGGGCAAAGGAACTGAACAGACAATTCTCAAATGAAGAAGTTCATAAGACCATGAAACACATGAAAAAATGCTCAGTGTCTGTAGCCATTAGGGAAATGCAAATCAAAACAACTCTGAGATTCCACCTAACTCCAGTAAGAATGGCCAAGATCAATGAAACAAATAGTAACCAGTACTGGCAAGGTTGTGGAGAAAAAAGGAACCCTCTTACAATGTTGATGGGACTGTAAATTGGTTCAAACACTTTGGAAATCAATAAGGAGATAACTCAGAAAGATAAAAATAGAACTGCCATACTACCAGCTATCCCACTACTGGGAATATACTCAAAGGGAGACGTCATCATACCACAGAGACACTGGCATCTCCACATTCAGTACAGCCCTTTTCACAATAGCAAGGCTGTGGAACCAACCAAGGTGTCCATGAACAGAAGACTAGATTTAAAAAACTATGGTACATATACACAATAGAATACTACTCAGCAATAAAAAATGAAATAATGTCATTTGCAGCAAAATGGATGGAATTAGAGAATATCATCTTAAGCAAATGAACACAAGCTCAAAAAGAGAAATACCATATGTTTTCACTCATGTGGGAACTGAATCATACTTAAAGGAAGAAAAAGATCCTATATACAAATTGATATATTAAAAATGCACAATTAAACTTAGTGAAGAAGGGGTAATATAAAGAGTTGAAAGAATAAGGGAGGGAACTAGAAGAGGAAAGTGAAGATTGAGGAAGATGGGATGGAGAAGAGGCTCAATGCAGAGGGATGAATGGGGAGAGGACGATCTCAATGTAAATAGCACAACTTCATGAGTAAATTGGAAAAATAGGGGAATACAACCCAAATAAGCATTTGAGATTTACTACATATTAGCCATAAGGCTCCATAAACTTTCTGGGTTGATGAAAGTATTGCCAAAAGCAACATAAAGGATGCATAATGGAAAAAGCCAAGGCTGTATTACTCTGTACCCTATCATCATTTACTAACAGAAAAAAAAAAAAAAAGAAAAATGTCAGATGGCACTCTGTCTCTAACACATTCATCTGGCAATAACCATAACAATCACTTCCTTATTTTGATGATCAATTTGACTAGTTAAATTACTGTACTATTTTCCAGATTCCAAATTTGGGAATGTAGACTAGAGGGATCATTCTACAAATATACACACACACATATACAAACATGCATATTTAAAATGGTGGTCATATAACTATTCACATCATACACATACATATACACATCCCAGCCATTATCTTTAAGCCCCAATTATAACTACATACCACTCAGTTCTCAGACTGATCAAAGAGTTTCAGAATAATGGAGCATCTCAAAGAGTTCAAACATTTCATACACACACACACACACACATAAATACACACCGCATATGTCTGTCAGCCTGTCATGCTGTGGGAACTTGCATGTTGCTGTGATACTGAAAGCTATTCTACTGGCATTACAGATACCAGCAGGGTCATCCATGGTGGACAAGTTTCAGCTGAGCTTCCAGACTAAGACAGACTAGGGAGGAGGACATAGCTAACCTACTTCCAAAACAATTAGCCATTGAAAACCCTTTGAATAATAGAGAAACACTGTCAGATATAGTGCCTGAAAATGAGCCCCCCAGGTTGGAAGGCACTCAAAAGACTACTGGGGAAGAGTTGCCTCCTCAAAATAGAGTTGACCTTAATGACGGGAATGGAGTAAAGTCCCAGGGACCTGCATTTGCTGATGTGGCACGATTCCAAATGAGAAGGAAAAACTGTAAACATCCATTACTAATTGGAATATGGAACATAAGTAATACAAATCTAGGAAAATTAGAAATCATCAAAAGGGAAATGGAGAACATAAACATTGACAATCTAGGCATCAGTGAGATAAAATGGACTGGCATGGGCCATTTTGAATCAGATAATCATATGGTCTACTATGCTGGGAATGATAGCTTAAAGAGAAATGGGGTTGCATTCATCATCAAAAAGGCCATCTCAAGATCTGTCCTGAAGTACAATGCTGTCAGTGATAGAATAATATCCATATACCTACAAGGAAGGCCAGTTAATATGACTATTATTCAAATTTATGCACCCACCACTAAGACCACAAATGAAGATAGGGAAGATTTTTACCAGTTTCTGCAATCTGAAATTGATCAAACATGCAAGGATGCACAGGTAATTACTGTTGACTGGAATGCAAAAGTTGGAAACAAAAAAGAAGTTTCAGTAGTTGAAAAATATGTCCTTGGTGACAGAAATGATGCTGGAGATCATATGATAAAATTTTGTCAAACCAATGACATTTTCATTGCAAATATTTTCACTAACATAAATGGTGACTATACACTTGGAATTCACCAAATGGACCATACAGGAACCAAATTGACTATAGTTGTGTAAAGAGACGATGGAAAACTTAATATCAAAAGTCAGAACAAGACCAGGTGCTGATTGTGAATCACACCATCAATTGTTCATATGCAGGTTCAAATTGAAACTGAAGAAAATTAGAACAAGGGCATAGAGCCAAGATGTGACCTTGAGTATATCCCATATGACTTCCGAGATCACCTCAAGAACAGATTTAATGCATTAGACACCAATGATAGAAGATCAAATAAGTTGTGGAATGACATCAAAGATATCATTCATGAAAAAAGCAAATAGTTATTAAAAAGACAGGAAAAAAGAAAAGACCAAATTACATGTCAAAAGAGACTTTTGACACATTCCCTTTAATTTTGAGAAGCTAAAGTGAAAGGAAGATATGACAAAGAAGATATGTCGAGAAGACAAAATGAAACATTATGATGATGTGCAAAGAGCTGGAGATAGAAAATTAAAAGGGAAAAACATACTCTGTTTTTCCCAAGCTTAAAGAATCAAAGAAAAAAATTCAAGTCTCGAGTGGCAATAGTGAAGGATTCTATAGGGAAAATATTAAATGACGCAGGAAACATCAGAAGATGGAAGGTCTACACAGTCACTACACCAAAGAGAATTGGTGGATGACCAATCATTTCAAGAGATTACATATAATCAGGAACCAATGGTACTGAAGGAAGAAGTGGAAACTTCCTTGAAGGAATTGGTGAAACACAAGGCTCCAGGAATTAATGAGATACCAATTGAGATGTTTCAACAAACAGATGCAGCACTGGAGGTGTTAACTTGTTTATATGAAGAGATTTGGAAAACAGCTACCTGGCCAACTGACTGCAAAATATCATATTTGTGCCTATTCCCAAGAAAAGGGATCCAACCAAATGCGTAAATTATCAAACAATATTTTTTTCTCACACAAGTAAAATTTTGCTAAAGATCACTTAAAAGTGAATGCAGCAGTATATAGAAAGATTCAGAAGAGAGTGTGGAACCAGGAAAATCATTACTGATGTGAGATGGATATTAGCCCAAAGTAGAGAATACCAAAAAGATGTCTATCTATGTTTTGATTACGTGAAGGCATTTGACTGTATGGATCACAACAAATTATGGATAATATTGAGAAGAATGTGAACATCAGAGCACTTGCTTGTACTCATGAGGAATGTGTACCTGACCAGGAGGCAGTCATTCAGACAGAGCAAGGAAACTGCCTTGTTTAAAGTCAAGAAAGGTATGCATCAGGGCTGTATCTTTTCACCATACCTCTTCAGTCTGTATGTTGAGTAAATAATCCAAGGAGCTGGACTTTATGAAGAATACTGTATCAGGATTGGAATAAGACTCATTAACAAGACTCATTAACAACCTGTGTTATGCAGGTGACACAACTTTGCTTGGTGAAAGCAGGAGGATTTGAAACATTTACTGATAAAAATCAAAGAACACAGCCTTCAGTATGGCTTGTGCCTCACCATCAAGAAAGCAAAAGTCCTTACAACTGGTTCAGTAAACAACTTCATAATAAATGGGGAAAAGATCAGGTTGTCCAAGAATTTGCTTTACATCGTTCTACAATCAACACCCACAGAAGCAGCAGCCAAGAAATCAAGAGGCGCATTATATTGGGAAAAACTGTTGCAAAAGAACTTTTTAAAGTGTTGAAAAGTAAAGATGTCACACTGAAGACAAAGGTGCACCTGCCTCATGCCATGTTTTCAGTCTCATCATACAGTTATGAAGGCTGGACATTGAATAAAGGAGACAGGAGAAGAATTGATGCTTTTGAATTATGATGCTAGAGATGAATATTGAATATACAATGGACAGCCAAAATAACCAACAGATTTATCCTAGATGAAGGGCAACCAGAGTCCTCTTTGGAAGCGAGGATGGCTAGACTGTACCTGATGTATTTTGGACATGTCATCAGGAGGGACCAATCCCTGGAGAAGGACATTTTATTTGGGAGAGTGGCAAGTTAACAGAAAAATGGAAGACCTCAAGTACATGGATTGACACAGTGGCTGCAACAATGGGTCGTGTGGCTGGCATAAAATCGGAGAGTGTTTTGGTCTGTTGCACATAGGGTTGCTATGAATCAGACCTGAGTCAATGGCATCTAACAACAATACATATACACACACATATATAGTAAATATATATAAACTCTTATAACCACCACCCAGACCAAGATGTTGAACATTTCCAACACCTTAGATGGCTCTCTTGAGTCCCCTTCCCAGTTACTCTCCAAGAGATTATCACTATTCTGATGTTTATCACCAAACCCAAATATTTTTAAGGCTTTGAATATGTATTGCCAAATTGTCTTCCAAAATATTTGTAGCAAAGCACATTCCCTCTGTCTGCATGTGAAAGTGTCTGGGTCTCCACATTCTCTGGGCTTTAGAAAGGGAGATGTTTTAGCACTGAAGATACATCTAGTTACAGTCCTAATTGGGTAAGAATAGTCAAGAAGCCAGATTGAGCTTGGTACTGTGGCGCGCACCTGTAATCACAGCTACTTAAGTGGCTGAGGCAGGAGGATCACAAGTTTGAAGCCAAAGACAGCCTATGCAATTTAGTGAGAGCCTGCCTTAAAATAAAAAATAAAAAGGAGGGGCCAAGGGTGCAGCTCAGTGGTAGAGCACTTGCTTGGCATGTGCAAGGCCCTGGGTTCAACGTTCAGCACTTCAAAAAAAAATGCTGGATTGGAGTTCATTTGGGCACAAAGCATCTAGTAGGAACCACAGATCTAGGATCCAGAGCCTGAGGGCAGTTCCAGTAGGGAGACAACACTATATTGCAGTCAACAAGTACCTAAGAAAGCTCCAACGGCTCATATATTTTAATTGTTGTGTTTATTTTTCTCTGTCACATATACCCAGTCTTCCTTCTATTTAGCTTTCAGGGTTCTACAAGGATCATTCGGTTATGCCTGGTAGGGAATGGGCATTTACATACTTGTTGAACATATGACGCTTTTTATTTACTGCTTTTTTTCTATTTGCTAAAATAAAATATGACATTGTAAACATCCCAAAACTCCTGAAATTCATGATGCAGCAAATTATCCCCTCCCTACAAATTCTACTTTCCAAAGATAACAATAGTTTATAGGTTGGATTGCGTTTTTCCAGAATTTTTCTCCATGCATATTTTTACTTTTGTTAATTTGAGAGTTAAATATGCCTTTAAAAAGTAAATTTTAAAAGTAGCAAAAGAGCGTATATTTTATTAAGCATTGTAAGTTATATTTAATAGCTCTCAAATCTACAACATTAAAATCCATCTTCAATTCATTAAACCAAATAGTAGTTCATTCTTACACAGTAAAAACTCCCTCCAACTTATGTTATGACATTCATTTAGCTATTACAGGTAGGGATTAGAATTCCATCTCCTTTCTGGTCACTAATGTGTGCTGAAAAACATCAGGAGAATAATATGAAATAAATACAAAGAAATTATTTTGATTTTAAATGTACATTGTTTGGAAACTAATAAAACATCAAAATGATACAGATATATATACTTATACTCAATTTTTTTTTCAGTACTGGTGGTTGAACCCAGGGCCCCGCACTTGCGAGTGCTGGACCATGGACCACTGGACCAAGTGCTGGACCATGGACCACTGAGCTGCATCTCCAGCCCATTATTTTACTTTTTGGAGACAGAGTCTTGCCAAATTATGCAGACTGCCTCTGGTCTCAAACTTGAGATCCTCCTGCCTCCGCCGCCCGAGCTGCTGGGATTACAGGCCTGCGCCACCGTGCCCGGTGCTTATATTTAGTTCTTGATAGTAAAGTTCTAAAGAACAAACAATCTGTTTCCTACTACAGGAAGGAGGTGGTTTGTTTTTAAGATCCAAAGTCTCTTTTTTCCCCCCAAAATTTCACATTTCTCTAATTTGAAGACATAAAACAGCAACAGAGAACAATAATGCATAAGGTAATGAATATAGTGAGCAAAAGTACAATATGTGAAAGGCTAGATAATGCTGTTTTGAATTTTAGAATGAATGTAACAGAGTCTAATCATAAAATGCTAAGATTGGAGTGAGATCAGTCAGTGAATAAACATAATTTACATATTTTGTACAGTAAAAAGTTTATTAAAGGAAAACACCCATACAGAAAACTTCACCTTACTTTTTCATCAGTTAAAAAGGGTTGGAGATGATCGGGAGTGGAATTAAGCCTGCAAGAACTGATGTAGGGGGATTTTTCAGGGGAAGCTCACAGGGTCGATGCACTGGTTTACCTGCCAGAGATAACAGTTGGTGGGGTTAGTAGAATAGGATTTGGTTAAGCCCTAACAGCCCTGTTTCCGTCCTCTAATTAATTACAGAGCTCAGTACATCCCTTTCCCTTATCCCCATAAAAAAACATTCATTAAACCCCTAATTAGATGTGGCATTGTCACAGGTGGGGGATGTGTGTCCAACTACTTAGTTCAGGTTTGAACTGGAGAGGATTTCTGTGTTTAGTAGTTTCTGGAAATCAGTAGATTTGCTACCAGTTAAAACTGCCCCACAGAGCCTTTAAAAATGTTTGCACTCTGTGACCCAGTAATTCCACTTCTGGGAACCTGTACTAACGAAAGAGATATCTGGACTAAGATTTATGGGCAAGGATGTCAATGGCAATGTTATTTACAAGTTAAAAATTGGGGAGAAACATGAAGTGTTCAAAATTAGAAGGACAATTAACTAGATAATACCACAATCATGTGATGCATATATTATTTAGCGATTAAAATCATGTTTTCAATTATTTAAGAACATAGAAACATACATAATAATGAGTGAAAATGTAGGCTAAGAACTGCATGTATAATCTGTACCAGTTTTATTTAAAATTGCATGTATATGAAGAGAAAAATGACTAGAAGGAAATTAAAATAATCTGCAGTCATCTCTGAGTAGTGAGACTATAGGTACTTTCTTTTTTATGTTTTTTAGTATCTTTAAATGTATTATTAAAGAGCATATATTATTAAAATTAGCACCAACCCCCCAATTCTGTTTAATAAGCAAATTAAATAAACAGGTGAATGTTTCATAAATTGCATCCTTTCTACCCTGTAGTGTGTGCCTGGGATTACTCAGGATGCACCTACTTTGATTTGTGCTCTCTCTCTCTGTCTCTGTCTCTCTTTCTGAAACACACACACACACACACACACACACACACAACCTTCCATTTTCATTCTTTCTTGCCTGAGTGCAAGTTTCAGAAAATGTGTTGTCTCTCTCAAGGAAATTTGTATTTCTTACTTGTGTGACTAAGTTTTGTTCGTGCTGGCAGGTGGGCAAGTACTTTTTCTGGTCTGGCGCTGTCTATGCCCCTGAAATTACACCGGTAGAGGGCTGTCTACTCTGGGGATTGTATAGAAGGAGCAACTTTCTGGGACAGAAATTGACCTGTGTGGGAAAATAGAAGGAACTCTGCAGGGCAGGGGGAGGAAGAAATTTGGCAGCAAGACAGAATAAAAAGAGGAATAAAATCAGCAAGTGTTTTTATTACAGTGGATTCCTTTGGTGAAATTATATTTTAGTGTGTTACTGTTTTAAAAAAAACTTGACCAGTAAGAAGTTCTATTGAAGGGGAAATGCATCTAAATCCATGCCTGTATCCCAGTGCTGCTCAGGAATCCAGAACCTTGCTATACCTAGGAAGGTGCTATTCAATAAAGGTTGGCTTCCTTTAGCAAGCAATCAGAAATCACAAAAGTAAAATATGCACATTATATCCAAAAAATACAGAATTGCATATATTAAAAAATGAAAGTCTTCTCTAATCTCAGTCTTCAGAAGTAAGCTCTATTAAAACTCTGTTGTATATTTTCCTAGACATTTCTACTTTCCCTCTGATATACAATATATGCATACTTGCATAGTTATAAACATAGATGTTGTTGTTGTTAGGTGCCGTAGAGTCATCTCCGACTCTTAGCAATGCTTATAGGGTTTTCAAAGGCTGATTGTTTCAGGATTGCTTAGGGAGTGGATTGCCATGTCCTTCTCCCATTTTTGCGGTGCTGGAATAGAACTTGGGACCTCAGAGACTGCAGACCAGCGCTCTACCAACTGAGCTAAATTCAGCCCATAAACATAGATTGTGAACAAAAATTGAATCAAACTGTAAATACTCTTCTGTAACTTTGTTAAAAAAAAACACCTAATACTAGGCAGATGTGGTAGTGCCTTCCTGTAATCCCAGCACTTGGGAAGTTGAGGCAGGAGGATCATGAATTTGAGGCCAACCTGGGCAATATAGTGAGTTCAAGGCTAGCCTGAGCTATATATCAAGACCCTGTCTCAAACAAACAAATCCAATATGGTTTCATAGGTCTACTTTCTATGTCACTATTTGTACTATACCTCATTTTACAGCTGCTGCATACCATTCTATCCTGTAAATTGTTCCAATTTCTTTAACCAGCAACGCCCCATGATTGGGCATTTAATTTAATTCCAGTTTTTCATAGTTACAAGCAATGTTGCAGTAAACATGCCTGTACATATACCATAGAATCAATTTAAGGGAAAAACCTTTCCATCAGCTGTGCATTACTTAATCATTTGCAATTAGTTTTCTCGGCTCTGGAGAACAGTTTTTAATGGTGATGCCAAACGTTCTGTAGCATCCCGAATGGGCCAAGGCATCCTTTCCAATTAAGTTGCAGTCTACTACACACTGCATTTTAAATTACAGTATGCTTTAAGGGCAGGACACTGTCTTACATTATTGATGCAGTGTTATAATGTTCTATCTTAGTATGAATACCCTGGACTTGAATGACCACTGCCTAAAGAGAGTAGGCAGCCAGAGGCTGCTGGTACATAACACCAAGAGCTGCCTAACTCAGGGCAGCACAAACGTGATGGCCCCTTCTCCAATTACACCCAGCGTCTCTCCACTCTCTCGCAGGAAGGGCCAATTACATCTAAGGCACTTTATTTGCTACCTACTGGTTTGAGGGGGAAAGGAGGAGGAGAGCTCTTCTACTAACCTCTAAATTGGTGGAGACCAGACTGCTATCAATTAGCTCACATCCTACTTTCCTCCCCTTACCCAGGTACTCATTGTCTCCAACATGCTCTCTGGGGGTCTGCAGGCCATTTCTTTGATGTCCTACTTGGAAGTGACTCCTTAGCCATTGCCTGCCCCCATCCCCATCAAAAATGCATCTCTTTTTACAACTCTCAGCTGCCAGTATTCATTTGTGTTACCATGACAGAAAGTGCTTAAAGCTTGGCATCAGAAGACCATTTTCCATCCTTAGGGGTTTGACCAAATCAATGAATCTCTCTGAGCCTCCATTTTGACATCTGCAAAGTGGGGATTATAGTAATATCTTTTTCACATGATTGATGAAAGAGGAAATAAGGTAATATAGGGGAAAGTACATTGAGTGCAAGGAAAGGTGCTTTAATTGTATGATGCCATTATAATTTATGAATTACTTCCTCCAGATAAACTTGGTTTATTTAAAACAAATTTCTGGAGAGTATAGGGCATCAAACTCGCACAAAATTGAGTTCAGGTTTGGGTGAGGGTTCAATATGTTAAAATTTAGGTTTGGATTTGGTTTGGGTTTAAACTGTATGTGTAGATACCAGGGCTTGAACCTGAACCTGAACCTGAACTCTGACCCCATTCTGGTTCAAGCACTTAAAAATTGTTTTCTGAACCTGAACCTGAACCCAGTGAAAAATTGGATAGGCTTTAGTTTTTAATGTTGATATTGTTGTTGTTTTTATCATTAGCCATTTAAAAATTGAAAAAAGGTGAAAATTCTTTTATCCTTCTATCTACATATAGAATCAAAATTTTAAACCCATAGCTAAACCAAACCCAAGCCCCTTAAATTTTAACATTGAACTCACACCAGAGCCTGAACCAATTTTTCTCGGGTTTGAAGTCCTATTAAGAGGAGTGCTCATTACAGTTAAAATATTAGGAAGCAGAGCAAGCCTGTGGGAAAGCTATTTCTGAGGTGGAGAAACCCTTCCAGTCCTTAAAACCCACAAGTATAGGGGTTTATAGTATCACCAAGACAGAAAACTGACCAGAATCCCCCAGGAAAATATGTCAGAAAGGTGTCTATTACTCTTTTCTATTCCCAGGGGAGAGGAAGATTTGTTGGGAGGCAGCAGGACAGCATGGATTTCTTTGGGCTGGCCTGAGGATATGTCCTCTCTAGGGAGATGTGTTCTAGCAACTGTTTGGTGTATTTTTAAAGGTCAGAGAGGCTTTGGCTCTATAGGATGGAGTGGCTGTGACCCCTGATTAATGCCTGTGCAGTATGTTCCAGAATGAAATTTAATCAGCAGAATGATTGCAGCAAGCAGCTGCCTGGAGGAAAATGATCCTGTTCTAATGGTGGCTTGTTTGATGTGTTGGCATTGTAGTAGGGCACGTACATTATTAGTCCAGCCCAAGGGGCCCCAACTAGGACACTGGATCAACTAGTAAGGAAATGTAACAAACAGCAGCAGCCCCCCCCCAGCTCTGCGTAGGGTCATGGCTGTCAGCTTGTCAGTTCCTCCCCACTCCAAGGACAGTTACTGTCAGCTTCCCTTCCACCCCCAGGGTCTTCTTTGTCAGCCCTTTTAACCCTCTCCCATCGTTATCCATTCCCTGAGTCCCCCAGTACCATCATTCTTAGTGCTCTCCCCGCCCTGCTGTGGCTTCAAGGCCTTCACTGACAGCTTCCTCCCACCACACTCACATGCACACAGGCATATCTCCCTCCCCTTTCCCCACAGGTGTTCCCAAGGCTTCAATGAAATGAAAAATGGCCTCTCTTTACAAAATGATGTGAGTCTCCTGGTCTAATTAACCCTTCTTGCCCTATTTTCCCATCAGAAGCAAAGAGGTTATTATACTGACTTGCAGAAATTCTGTAGTCAGTATTACACTCCATAACATATAGGAAATGCAACAGAAGCATATGTGACTTACATATTCTACCACTCAAATGACATCAGATGCTATGCATGCAAGCTGACTCTGTTGTACCTTCCTCACCAAGATCTGTGACAGGAGATGTTTTCCCAGTAGTAGAGATGTAATGGATACGCTGGTCACCATTTCTTGCTGGTCTTTGTCTACCTAGTTTGAAATTTTTTCACTGAATCCCTTGAATGTGCCCGAGAATAACCACAGAGACCCAACTCAGAATAAGGACAGTGTTTGGAACTACAAAATCCACAGTTTATAGCAGAAAGGGTAGCCCTTTGTGGCTAAAATGAATAGAACTGCAAAACCCTCTGTAACCTCAAAGAGCCAAACAGTCTGTTATTCCATAGGCAGTTGAGAATATTTCAAAATTCCTATGCTTTGCCTGAAGTACAACCTCAGGGTCCTATGATGAAATGAATCTACAATCCAGTAAAACATAAACCTGATTAGAATTCCTGGCCACATTAAGTTGTATTTGTGGTAGGGCTGTAGAGATGGAATTGGACTGGAGTAGGTAGAGAAGTTATTCAAAGTTGAAAGACATTATGAATTAGTATAAAACAAAACAGTATTAAAGAATTGTTTTTGTTCCAGAGCCTAGAAATAAATAAAATCCAGGTGCTGCTCACAAGGAGTTCATAGTGAAGTGGTGGGGGGTGGGTGGGAGAGTTTATAAGATGATAATTTCAGGCAGGCTTAGTGGTGCATACCTGTAAGGCCATGAAGTACAAGGAGAACCACAAGAGCCTGGTGATGTGGAAGACAAGAGAGGAGAGTATCTCAAAAAGGAGTGAAGTCAACTAGGTCGAATGATCCTGGGAGGCCAAATGTGTCTATCCAATTTTATAATGGAGCTAATTGGTGACCTTGACATGAGCAGTTTCAGTGGAGTTGTGGGTAAGTCAAAGTATTAATTTTAGTGGGTTAAAAGTAAATGTAAATGGGGAGATGGAAATATGAATAGGAATATTTTAAGAAGTTTGACCATGGAAGATAACAGAGAAATGGGACAGTAGGAGTCATTTGAGGAATGAGGAGTGCCATGAGAAAAGGCAGAAAAGATGGTATAATCAAGGCACAGATGTTAGAAATTGTATGAAGAGTTTGAGGAACTAAAAATACCTCGATATTGATAGAGCATAGAGTTCAAGGCAGATAATGTTGAAAAATGAAGCTAGAGAATAAGGATTATGGAGTGCCTTGTATGCCATGTTAAGGCATTTGGACCATACCCTGAAGGCAATGGAGACACTGAAGAATTTTAAGAAAAGGAGTGACATCTTTTAGAAAGATTACTCTAGAAGATATGTGAAGAATGAATTATAATAGAGCATAAGGAGGCAATACAATTGAGAGATTGTGGCAATGTTCCAGGGAACATTGTTCCAGGGAAGAAATGATGGTATCCTGGACTAGGTCAATTGTAGTAGAAATAGAAATGAGAAAATATGTAGGAGGTAAAATCCTCAGGACTTAGTAGTGGGAGTAAAAGAGAGAGAATGCCTCTCTCGAAATTCTAGCATGAGTCACTCTGGATCGTGGTACTGTTTACCAATAAAGGGAATATAAGAAGAGAAATATTTTGGGGATGGCATGGAGCAATTAATGAGTTAGTTTAGCTTTTAGGGGGGTTGATTATAATCTCTTCCAATATATGCTTTAACTGAGATGTAATTCATGTACTGTACCATTAAATCCATTTTAAATGTGCATGATTCAGTGTATTTTAGTAGAGTAATAAAGTTGTGCAATCATCAACACAATCTAATCTCAGGACATTTTCATCACCCCCCAAAAGACCCATTAGCAGTCATCCTCTATTACTGTCTCCTCATGACCCTGGGCAACTACTAATCTACTTTATATCCCTATGAATTTGCCTACTATGAGCATTTCAAATAAAAGGAATTGCACACCACATGGCCTTTTATGTTTGGCTTATATTCAATGGTTTGTCCATGTTGCATATGTCAGTATTTTATTTTTATAGGTGAGTAATATTACAGTGTATGACTATACCACATTTGGTTTATCCATTCATCAGTTGATGGACATTTAGGTTCTTTCTACCTTTTGGGTATTATGAATAATACCAGCATGAATATTCATTTACAATTTTGTGTAGACATTTATTTTCAGTTCTCTTGGGTATATATCTAAGAGTGGAATCACTGTGAAATATGGTAACTCCACAATTAACATTTTGGCTGGGCATTGTGGCACATGCCTATAACCCCAGTTACTCGGGAGGCTAGGGCAGGAGGAACACAAGTTTGAGGCCGGGCAGCCTGTGCAACTTAGTGAGATTCTATATCAATCAATCAATCAATCAAATGGGTGCAACCCAGTGGTAGAGCACTTACCTCAGTACTGCAAAACAACAAACAAAACAAAACCATTTTGAGGAACTACCAAACTGTTTTACAAAGTGGACCCAACCATTCTTCATTCCAACTAGCAATATATGAGGGTTATAATTTATTTACATCCTCTCCAGCATTTGTTATCTGGATTTAGTATAGTAACAAAGTATCTTTCTTTTTATATTGATCCATGTGGATATGAACTGGTATTTCATTGTGGTTTTAATTTACATTTTCCTAGTATGATGGTTAATTTTTATGTGTCAACTTATTTGAACTAATGGATGCCCAGATAGCTGGTAAAACATTATTTCTGAGTGTCTTTCAGAATGTTTCTGGAAGATATTAGCATTTGGTTCAGTAGCCTGTGTAAAGAAAATTTCCAAACCAGGCATGGTGGCACACATCTATAATCCCAGTAATTTGGGAGGCTGAGGCAGGAGGATGGGAAGTTCAAGGCCAGAGGTAGCCTGTGTAATTTAGTGAGACCTTGTTGTTGTTGTTGTTAGGCAGCATCGAGTCAGTTCCAACTCAGCAACCCTATGTACAATAGAACAAAACACTACCTGACATTGTGGCATGTCTGGCATTATCGTCAGTGTTTCTCTGCTACTCATAGGGTTTTCAATGGCTGATTGTTTTGGGAGAGTGGGTTGTTGGTCCTCCTCCCAAGCCTACAGCACCTGGTGTTCCCAGGAAGTCTCTCATCCAAGTACTAACCAGGCCAGGCCTGGCTTAGCTTCCAAGATCTGATGAGATTTGATGCCCGGGTGGTACGGCTGTATAAAAATGGTAGAGAATTTGCAAAGTATGTGTGAAGTCTTGGGTTCAAACCTGCAAGTACTGCTAAAAAAAAAAAAAAAAGTAGATTGCCCCTCACCAATGTGGGAGGCATCATTGAATATGTTGAGGGCCCAAGTAGAACAAAAGGTAGAGGAAGGGCCAATTTATTGTCTTTAAGCAGGGACAGCCATCTTTTCCTGCCCTCAGACATAAATGATCCTGGTTCTCAGGCCATTCGATTGGACTGCCTCACATCACTGGCTTTTGTGGTTGTCTACTGATTCTACAGCTTACAAGTGCCAAACTGGGAACTTCTTGGCCTGCATAATCAAATGAGCTAATACCTATTCTCATTCATTCTCTCTGTCTCTGTCTCTGTCTCTGTCTCTGTCTCTCTCTCTCTCTCTCTCTCTCTCTCTCTGTGTTTCTCTCCAGATAAAGTCCCTTATCAGATATATGATTGTCAAAATTTTTCTCCCATCCAGTAGTGTGTCAGTGTTCTTTATTTTCTCTTTTTCCTTTCTTCCTTCCTTCCTTCCATCTTTCCTTCCATCCTTCTTTCTTCCTTCCTTTTTATTTTCTTTTCAGGGTTTTCCTACGTAGCCCAGTCTGCCCTTGAACTCACAATCCTGCCTCAGCCTCCCGAATGCTGAGATTACATATGTGTGCCACCACATCTGGCTCCATCTTTTTATAATTTGATGAAGTCTGAATTATCTATTCTTTTATTTGGTCAATTGTATTTTTGTTGTCATATCTAAAAACCCATTGCCTAATCCAAGGACACAAAGATTTATGCCTAAACTCTCTTCTAACACTTGTATAGTTTTAACACTTACATTTAAGTCTGATCCATTTTGAGTCAACTTATGTACATGATATGAGATAGGGATCCAACTTCTTACTTTTGATGTAGATATCTAGTTGCTTCAATGCTATTTATTGAAAACACTATTCTAAACCTCATTGAATGGTTTTGGCACTCTTGATAAAATCAGTGAACCATAAATGTGAGTTTTATTTCTAGATTCCCAGTTATATTCTGCTGATTTATATATCTATCTTTATGGAAGAGGTGCCGAGGATTGGACCCAGGGCCTCATGCTCTCTCAGACCCCATGCAGCCTTGATTTATATTACTTTGTAGTAAGTTTTGAAATTGGTTAAGGTTGAGCTCTCTACTTTTGCTCTTCTTTAAGATTATTTTGGCAATTCTGGCCTCCCTTGCATTTCCATATAAATTTTAGGATTAGCTTGTCAATTTCTGTAAACAAACGAAAAAAAGCAAATGGGATTTTGATAGGGCTCTGTATGCCAGTTTGAGAAGCATTGCCATCTTAGCAATATTGTTTTCCAATACACAAAAATGGAATGAATTTCCATTTATTTACATATTTATTCTTTGTTAATGATGTTATACAGTTATCAGTGTACAAGTATTGCAATCTTTTCATTAAATTTATTCTTAACTACTTTACTCTTTTTTAATACTATTATAAATGCAATTACTTTCTTAATTTCTTTTTCACACTGTTCATTGCAAGTGTATTAGTACAGTTGATTTTGTCCATTTATCTTTTATCCTATGATTATGTTGAATTAATTTATTAGCTTTATTAGTTTCATTGTGGTTTCTATAGGTTTGCTACATACAAGATCAAGTCACCTTCAAGGAGAGAGTTTTACTTCTTCCTTTCCAACATGTTGTTGTTGTTAGGTGCTGTTGAGTCAGTATCCAACTCATAGCGACCCTCATAGGGTTTTCAATGGCTCACTGTTTCAGGATTGCCTTGGGAGTGGATTGCCAGGTCCTTCTCCCATTTTTGCGGTGCTGGGAATTGAACTCGGGACCTCAGAGACTGCAGCGCAGCACTCTACCAACTGAGCTAAATCCCAGCCCCTTCCAACATGGATGCCGTTTAGTTCTTTTTCTTGCCTAATTATTCTGGATAGGACCTCTAGTACAATCTTGAATAGAAGTGGTGAGAGTGGACATCCTTGTCTTGGTCCTGATATTAGGGAGAAAGTTTTCAGTCTTTCATTATTAAGTATGATGCTACTTGTGGATTTTTTGTAGCTTCTCATTGCTAGATTAAGAAAGTATACTTCTGGGAGGCATACAAGAGGGTAAGGGGGAACCTATATGAATAATGTACATCAAAATGCATATATGTAAATGCCACAATGAAAAGCATGTCAGAATGAATCACATTAAGGTGTACATTAAAAATGTCCAATAAAAAAACAATAAAAAAGTATACTTCTATTCCTAGTTTGTTGACTATTTTTATCTGCATCTTTTGATATGATCATGTTATTTTTCTTTTATTTTATTAGTATATTGTATTATGTTGATTTTTGTATATTAAAAATCCTTGCATTTCCTGTGATAAATACCACTTAATGATTGGCAATAATCCTTTTCTTATATAATTGAATTTGTTTTCTGGTATTTTGTTGGTGATTTTGTTGAGTAAATTCAAAAGAGATATTGGTCTATAGTTTCATTTTGATGATTTTTGTGGTTTTGGTATCAGGGTCTCACAGAGTAAAATGAGAAGTGTCCTTTCTTCTTATATTGTTTGAAAGCATTTACGAAAGATTAGTAGTTTTTCTTTAAATGCTTGGTAGAAACAACCAGTGAAGCCATCTGGAGCAGGGATTTTTTGGGGGGATTTGATTACTGATTTAATAATTTTATTTGTATATCTATTCAAACTTTCTAGATCTCCTTGAGTCAGTTTTGGTAATTTGTCTCTTTTTAGAATTTTTTCTTCTTTGCAGTATTTAGGGATTGAACACAAGGCCTTGCACATACTTTGCAAGTGCTCTACCACTGGGCTGCACCTCCAGCCCATTTTTTATTATTTTAAATTTCGAGTCAGGATCTCTCTAAGTTACACAGGCTGCCTCTGGCCTTGAACTTGCAATATTCCTGGCTCTACCTCTTCAGTCACTGGGATTATAAGCATGCAACACTGCACCTGGCTCTTTCTAAAAATTTGACCATTTCATCTAGGTTGTCTAATTTGTTGACATACTATTAATTGTTTATATTATTCCCTTATATATTTTTCTATGATGTCTGTAATAATGATTCCCTTATATTCTTGTTTTTTATAATTTGAGTGTTCTATCTTTATTTCTTCATCAGCCTAGCTGAAGTTTTTTCTGTTTTCCAAAGAATTAGCTTCAGGTTCATTGATTTTTCTCTATTGTTTTTCTATCCTCTATTTCATTTTTCCTCTGCAATTTTTATTATTTCCTTATCCTTGTTTATTTTAAATTTAATTTATTGTTTTCTCTAATTTGTTAAGGTGGCAAGTTTGGTAATTGATTCAAGATTCTTTTTTTTTTTTTTTTTTTTGCAGTCATGAGGGTTGAACCCAAGGCCTCGTGCTTGCGTGCTCTGCAAGTGCTGGACCACTGAGCTGCACCCTCAGCCCATTTTTTTACTTTTTGAGACAGGGTCTCCCTGAGTTATGCAGACTGTCTCTGGTCTCAAACTTGAGATCCTCCTGCCTTCACCTCCCAAGCCGCTGGAATTACAGGTGTGCGACACCACACCCAGCAAGATTCTTTTTTAATGTAGGCATTGTTGTCGTTGTTGTTGTTAGGTGCCCTCGAGTCAGTATCCTACTCATAGCTACCCTCATAGGGTTTTCAATGGCTGACTGTTTCAGGATTGCCTTGGGAGTGGATTGCCAGGCCCTTCTCCCATTTTTGTGGTGCTGGGAATTGAACTCAGGACCTCAGAGACTGCAGTGCAGCGCTCTACCAACTGAGCTAAATCCCAGCCCAATGTAGGCATATCTAGCTATAATTTTCCTCGTAAACAATGCTTTGGATTCATCCCATAAATGTGGTAAGTTATGGCTTTCTTTCTTTCTTTTTGTCTTTCTTTCTTTCATTTATGTATTTGTTTTTGAGGCAAGGTCTCCCTGTGTAGCCCAGGCTGGACTCAAACTCACAACCCTTCTGCCTCAGCTTTCTGAGTGCTGGGATCATAGGGATGTGCCACCATGCCCATCATGTTTTTGTTTTCAGTCATGTCAAACTATTGTCTAGCTTTCCTGGTGATTTCTTCTTTGATCCTTTGGCTACTTAGAAATTTCCTGTTCAATTTCCACATACTTTTGAATATCTCAAATTTCCTTTTGTTATTTCTTGTTGTTGTTGTAAGGTGCCAGTATCCAACTCATAGCGACCCTACCTACAACAGGCAAAACACTATTTTCATGCTTCTCTGCTATTCATATGGTTATCAATGGCTGATTGTTTTTGGAAGTGGGTTGCCAGGTCCTCATCCCAAGCCCATAGCACCTGGTGTTTCCAGGCTGTCTCCCATCCAAGTACTAACCAGGCCCCACCCTGCTTAGCTTCCAAGATCTGACCAGATCGGACACCACAGTGCTATGGCTGCAGACATTTTGTTATTTGTCTCTCATTTAATTTTATTGTTGTCAATGAATATACTTTGTATGACTTCAACCTACTTAAGTACATTGAGGTGGGCTGGGATTTAGCTCAGTTGGTAGAGCGCTGCACTGCAGTCTCTGAGGTCCTGAGTTCAATTCCCAGCACCGCAAAAATGGGAGAAGGGTCTGGCAATCCACTCCCAAGGCAATCCTGAAATAGTCAGCCATTGAAAACCCTATGAGACAGCCGGGCATGGTGGCGCAC
>VMDO01002442.1:100042-168535 GCA_007922755.1 Pedetes capensis
AAAAAAAAAAAAAAAAAAAAAGAAAAAGAAAGAAAAGAAAAGAAAAGAAAAAAAGAAAACCCTATGAGGGTCCCTATGAGTTGGATACCGACTTGAGGGCACCTAACAACAACAACAACATGTATATTGAGACTTGATTTATGGCTTAGCACATGGTCTGTTTTGAAGAATATTCTATATGCACTTGAGAAGAATGTGTATTTTTCTATTGTGTGGTGGAGTATTCTGTAGATCTCTCTTGTCTAATTGGTTAATATTATCATTCAGTCTTTTTTCTTGTCGATTTATTATGGGATTTTTCTATCCATTATTGAAAGTAGCATATCTATATCGATATTCTAGGTGTGTATATGTTTATAATTGTATATTCCTGAATTATTGATCATGTTATGCCTATAAAATGTCTTTCTTTGTCTCTAATACCAATTTTTGTCTTAAAGTCTATTTTGTCTGATATTAGTATGCCTCTTCTAACTCTCTTTTGGTTACTGTTTGCATGTTATATCTTTTCCCATCTTTTTACTTTCAACATAATTGTGCTTTTACTATAAATCATATCACTTGTAGAACGCATGAACTTGGATCATTTTTTAAAATTCATTCACTCTATCTCTACTTGTTGCTAATAGTACTTAATCTATTTAAATTTAAATTAACAAAAGGTAGGATTTCTGTCTGCCATTTTGCTGTTTGTTTCCTGTGTTGTGTCTCTTTATATACCAACTCCTTCATTACTGCCTTATTTTGTGCTAAGTGGATCATTTCTAGCCTATCATTTTAATTACCTCTTTTTGGGGGTATATTTTGAGTTATTTTCTTGACAGCTTCCCTGGGGATTACAAATAACCTATCAATTTATACAGATATAGTTGAAATTAATACCAATTTCATTTCAATATTGTATTAGCTTTTTTCTTTTTATACAATAACTTTGACCCAGTAGAGCTCAATTCCTTCACCTCTCCTTTGTGCTGTTATTGTCATACCGATTACATCTTTACACATTGTATGTATATCAACACAGATTTGTAATGATTGCTTTTGCCTTTTAAATAAGAAAGAAAAATGAATGTGTTATGAGTGCTAAAATTAATATTTTGTGCTCCCTTGACATGGCAAAATTGGCCTAAATATAAATCCTCCTTTCCATTCTGTTTCCACAAGTAAGTTCCTCTAGCCAAACAATCCTCTGTATCATGAATACCAGGCATAGTTTCTGTTTATCCCTGAGTGTGACAAAGATTTTTTTTTTTTTTTTTTTTTTTTTGCGGTACTGGGGGTTGAACATAGGGCCTCGCGCCTGCATGCTCTGCAAGTGCTGGACCACTGAGCTGCGCCCCCGACCCATTTTTTTTTTTTTTTTTTTTTTTTTTTTTTTTTTTTTTTTTTTTTTTTTTTTTTTTTTTTACTTTTTGAGACAGGGTCTCGCTAAATTACACAGACTGCTTCTGGTCTCGAACTTGCGATTCTTCTGTCTCCGCCTCCCAAGCCGCTAGGATTACAGGCATGCGCCACCACACCCGGCTACAAAGATTCTTTTTATTGACCACTCTATTCAGCTTTTTCCTACAATGTGTTGTCTTTGCCAGATGATACCACCAATTCTCACTATAAGTGCCTAATCCTCAAAATGGGCTGGGGTTTAGCTTCATTGGTAGAGTGCTGCTCTCTACCCTCTGAGGACCTGAGTTCAATCCCCAACACCCCCAAAACAGGAGAAGGATGTGGCAATCCACCCCGGAGGCAATCCTGAAACAATCAGCCATTGAAAACTCTATGAGGGTCACTATGAGTAGGACTTGACTGGACGACATCTAACAACAACAATCCTGAAGACAAGAACTGCTCTTAAGTGAATATCCTTTGGTATGACATGCCATTGGGTTTGGATTGGGTTTGGCAGGTAGTCTCTGAGGCTCTTGCCTGTGAAGATGACACAATGTAGCATCCCAATCAGTTGGCACCTGAGTTTCACTTACCAGTGGTGGGGTTAGAGCTCTTTGACTACTGTGTCTAGTGTGGTTACCATTACAGGCTGCTTGGGAAGCCATGCAATCATCTAGGGGTGATTTGCATCCCTAGGATGGCCTAAAGACAGTCCTTTGTGGGATTTGCAGAAAAGGAGACAACCACCATGGGAAAAACTAAGCGTGGTACCCCAGTTGCCTAATAGTAATTGTGCAGTAGGAAGCCTTCTTGCTTCTCTCCTGTGATGCTACTTTCCCTTGCTACTTTCATGGGTGCTTTCCTGATTCCCAAAGGTATTGACTCCCAATGATATTGAAATACACATCTACAGTGGCCCAATGTTCATGCACTCATGATTTTAAATGATGGAAATGAGTAATTTATACTCATTTGCTCTCCCAATGCATAACCCCTAGTCAATATACCTGGGATTTGCCCACTGTTGTTTCTTACCTGCACCCAAAAGGGCTAATCTTGTGACAAGAGGGCCTGATGGATCCCTTCCAGGCCATCGACAAAATTATCTAACTGAATGTGGACCCTGACCCTGGGAAGATCAACTGGCATTTTATGGAGGAGGAGGTAGCCGCTTGTGAGTTAGTCTCAAAGTCTCTAACCACCAAGAAACTGAAAGCAGAGACTTTACACAGCTAGAAATCTAAGTGATTATGAGGGCATCTTTAGGGAAAAAAGAAAGAGGGAAAAAGGGAAGCCCACATAGGGGAAAGAGTGGGGCTGTGGTAGACCTGTGGGCCCAGTACTCTTCTGTTATACCACTTTACTGTTTATGCTTCCATTGTGACAAAGAGCTCAGTTCTCAAGATTGCAGGATAGAAAATTAAGTTGAATCTGAGGTTTGCAATTTGACAAAATTGGAAATCCAAAATTTACTAAAATAGATTTTACAGCAAAAAGATAAAAGGGCACTGATTGGATTTTGAGCCTCTACAACCTAGATTCTGGATTAACATAAAAATTTACTGAAATACACCAATTGGCAAACTTTCTAGACTTAATCAATACTGGGATTCAAATTATAATTCTATCTGGAGACCTATTAAATTGAATCAAGGTATCCCCTATAATCTTAAGAGAGTTACTAAGAAATAGAGGGCACTTAGGTATGCCTTATTTTAACCATTGGAATAATTATTTGTCCCAAATTCCCCATGATCATAGCACCCATTATCCTAAAATTTATTTTAGTGGGCATGGACACTCTGACCCAAAGAATAATAAGTTAAAATAAAATCTTTGTCAGTTAAAACTTGGCTTAGTTAAAAAAGATGTCATGGATCCCCAGTTAAAATAGTTAATATGGCCCAATATGATTTATAATAGGAACTTCAAGAATTAAAAGTTATTATCTAAGATCTAACTAGTAAAGAGCCTACAGCTGTACCACTGTGCTGTCCGATCCTGTGAGATCTTGGAAGCTAAAAAGGTTTGGGCCTGGTTAATACTTGGATGGGAGACTGCCTGGGAACACCAGGTGTAGTAGGTTTGGGAGAAGGACGTGGCAACACACTCCCCCAAAACAATCAGCCATTGAAAACCCTATGAATAGCAGAGAAGCATAACAATAGTGTTTTGTCTGTTGTACATGGGGTCGCTATGGGTTGGACACTGATTCGATGGCACCTAACAACACAAGAACAACTAGTGAAGAAGTGATTATCTTCACTGTACTTCTATGTAATGGGAGAAGGACATGGCAATCCACTCCCAAGGCAATCCCAAAACAATCAGCCATTGAAAACTCTATAAGGGTTGCTATGAGTGAGACATGACTTGACGGCATCTAAAAACAACTTTTGTATAGCATGCCAGTTTGGTATGGTTAAACCTGAAAAGAATGAATGGTGTTTCACTGTAGATAACTGCAGCCTCAATGCAGTAGTCTCATCCTTTAAAGTTCTCATACCGAATACCTACTATTATTGGAATTACTGACTCCATCCAATCAGCAACCAATGAATATTTTGCTGTTATAGATCTGGATATTATATTCTCTTAATATCTATTTCAACAACTTTTCAGTTACAGTTTGTCTTAACTTCCTAAAAGACACATTATACCTTAACTAGCCTTTGCCATTGCACATAATCTTTGGAGGCAAGATCCTAACTGAATTCACCTTTTCTAAATACACATATTCCCTTTTTTTTTTTTTTTTTTTTTTTTTTTTTTTCTGTACTGGGTGTTGGACCCAGGGCTTCACGCTTGCATGCTCTGCAAGTGCTGGATCACTGAGCTGCACCCCCAGCCCATTTTTTTACTATTTGGGACAGGGTCTTGCTAAATTACACAGACTGCCTCTGGTCTCGAACTTGCGATCCTCCTGCCTCCGCCTCCAGAGCTGCTGGGATTACAGGCATGCGCCACTGTGCCCGGTACATATTCCTTTTTTACAAATTTTATTTAATCTTAATTAAAAACTCCATTGCATGTATAGACCACAGAGTTCAGGAGAGATAGAAAGGATAAAATTAACCTTGGAGACTGGCGCTCAAGTGTCTTGACCTCTTACATTTCGCTCTTATGCCTGTGAGATGCACCCCCACATCCCACATGAGGGACCCTGTAAACTCATTGTCACAGCATGATGATGTTATCTCTTGCAAGCTATAAAACTGTGTTACCAGGACCTTTCTAGAATGCTTGGAAACATGAACTCTGGGACGATTTTTCCTTATTTCCTTCTAGTTATTTTAATTATGTAATAATGATGTTAAATTTAAAGATGTGCAAATGAATTTGTAAAAGCTTAATAAGGAATCTTTCTGAATAATTGTACCATGTTAAAACTACTGTTTTGTTTTGTTTTGTTTTTTTAGTTTTCTGACTGTCAGAGGAATCCATGTGAACTGAAGGACACAGAAATCCCAGAACTTAGGGAAATTTGAGAAAGATTGTGTAGGTATTTGACAGAAAGTAAAAAGCAAGTTTGGAAGAAGGCCTATGTGGAAGTGAGAACTGAGGGATGAGGAAAGTGGTATAGCTGATAAGCTAATGTGAAAAAATATATATATTTGTTTGTAACCGAGTTAAAAGCATTCAGTATTGAGATGTTAAATAGGAATCTGGCCAAACATGGACTAATATGTTATATGATGATGGTAAATATGGTGATGGTCCTGATTATAATAACAGAGAAAGCTATGATGATGTTTATAAATCTGATGAAAATGATGGATATGATAGTAGAAAATTTTAAAAACAAAACAAAAGACTATAGTTCTTAGCAGGAGAGAGAAAGAGGGGCTGTCAGGAAAGCTGTAGGTTACTTTGAGACAGTCCTCCCAAATGGTATTAGAGAAACTGTAAAAATCTGCCGCAGAAGAAATGATGATCCACAGTCAGAAAAGTAATTGCAACTTAAACAGGAAACCCTTCTTCAGGACTGTCATAGCCACAGTTTGCAAAAATGCAGCTATTGATTAATGCAACGTAACGTCAATTAGGGCTGGGATTTAGCTCAGTTGATAGAGCACTGTGCCGCAGTCTCTGAGGTTCCAAGTTTAATTCCCAGCACCACAAAAATGGGAGAAGGACCTGGCAATCCACTCCCAAGGCAATCCCGAAACAGCCATTGAAAACCCTATGAGGGTCGCTATGAGTCGGATACTGACTCGACGGCACCTAACAACAACAACAACAAGCTGTTCCTTACAAACCACCCACTTTGAATGAGGCCTTCTCCAAGAAAAAGCTCTAGAATCTGTCCAAATTGAAATCAATAGATACTCCTGTTAATCCTCTCAGAGACTGCTACTATAGAAGCTTTAACAACCTCCTCTCAGGTGTCCTGGGGTCTCCAGATCATCTATGATGACCTTAAGTTGTCCACACAATTCTGATTTAAGAAGCTGCTTCTCTCAGTGGGGCTGGAGTTTAGCTCACTTGGTAGAGTGCTTGCTTTGTGCTCTCTGAGGCCCTGGGTTTGATCCCCAGCACTGCAAAAATGGGAGAAGGACCTGGCAGCCCACTCTTAAAACAACCATCCATCAAAAACTCTATGAGTAACAGAGAGGCATCGACATATTGCTGGGCATGGCACAGTGTCAGGAGTGTTTCATTCTGTTATGCATAGGGTTGCTATGAGTCAGACCTGACTTGACAGCACCTAACAACAACCCTTCTCCTCCCTGCACCATACACTACTAGGGCAATAACTGCTGACAACATGTTGGCCTCTCCTGAAAATCAAGGCTCTGGCAGCCCCTGCACATATGACCTTCTACACCCAGCTGTCCATTATGCTTTGGATCATGGAAGCAGCATCCCACGAGCTCAGAAAAGCTACTTAGGCATTCCTTGCTACAGAGTGGAGCCATACCTGAGCCATCTAGTGGATCACACCTACAGAAGGAATTGTATTTTCTGATCCTCAGTCACTTGCCAGATGCCATGATCCTGGAGGAAGTCAACCCTCTTGGAGGCCCTTGACTACCTGGGGACCCCTTTAGGATCAACTTATTGATTAAAATGGTAATTCATACATTTTATGATGGCATCACACCATCACACATGGTGCAGTTCTATAGAATGTTGCTTTTATCCTTTAACCAGAATATCCCTGAAAAGAATGTGACCAAGATTTAGCACAATTGGCCACACATCAGGCAGTCAACTTAATACTGGGTGCCCTGGCCAACAAATAATCCTATCTGCATAATTTTTTAAATAAACTCCTGGGCCATTGCCTTAAAGTTGCCTTCTTTGGGATAAAGAACCCTGGGAATCTCTTCCTCCATATTGTTGTTGTTAGGTGCTGTCAAGTCAGGTCCAACTCATAGCAGCCCTACAACACAGAGTTTTCAATGGCTGATTGTTTAGGGATGTTGGCAGGGAGAGAGTGGGCTGCCAGGCCCTTCTCCCACTTTTGTGGTACTGGGGGTCAAACCCAGGGCCTCTGAGAGTGCAGAGTAGCACTCTACCAACTGAACTAAACTCTAGCCTTCTCTTCTTCCATAGATACTTAAAATAAAAATCAAGGTCACACATGTCTTTACTAAAGCCACATACGTGGACATATCAGGACATTACTTATCTCTTTTGGAGTTCCAGTCATTACTGTTAGTGGCAAAGACACCATTTTACTTCTCATAATACACAATGTTAAGCTCTTAAAGAAAGCATTCAATGGAACTTCTGCCTCCCCTAGAGGACCCCAGAGAGTCTGTTTAATTGAAAGCCTAATGGACTCTTCAAAGAACTCATATTTAAGTTGCTGAGTGGCAAATGGACCTCCTAGTAACTGTAACTATTGCCACTGTCGCTGATTAATCTACATTCATGTCCATTGGGGACATACGTTCCCTGCACCAGTGCCACACAGGTCTCCCAAATGTTTTTATTGTCCATAAAGGGGATATCTCTAATGTTCCTGTTTTTCTGATGACCACCTTACCATATGACCCTCATGCTCCCTGTGAAGTGCATTCTTCACTTCCTAGGAAGGCACTTCCACTTCCCACAAGTCTCAGTTGTTACCATGGTTTAAATTGATGTCAAAATACCAAGGGCGAAATATGATGTTAAGTCCTAAAATTAATATTCAGTGCTGCTTTGCCATCTGGAAAAATCTGAAGGGCTTCAAATACCCTAACCACAAGTTGACTTATCCACTCTGGTCCTGTAGATAAAGTCTGTAGCCATAATTTCTTCCTTACCGTGGGACAGGTCCCAGTTCTTGCTTATTCCTAAGGAGCCGGTGCCAGTCTCTGCTACCCTATGGAATTATTCAAGCAAGTCAATCATATCCTTTTGTGGGAATGAAGGGTCACCTCAGCCTCTCAATGCTACAAGGTCTGTGACCCACAGACCCTGTTTACTCATTATGTTCCCAAGTACAGCTCCCTTATGGTGCTGAATAGTATGTAATGTTCTCTTTCCTTGGGATGTGAATATAAGGTGACCAATAAACTGCTGTCAATGTCGTCTTTCCAGTATCAGATATGTTCAACCATCTGCATAAACCTAGAGTGGGGATCTGTACCTCAACAATAGCTTGAAGACGTGTAACAAAGAAAAACTACAATTATATTGTCGTTTATATTTATCTATTTAGTTAAATTCACTGTTTATTTCTCTCTCTTTCTTTTTTTTTTTTTTTTTTTGCGGTACTGGAGGGTTGAACCCAAGGCCTTGTGCTTGCATGCTTTGCAAGTGCTATACTATTAAGATGCACCCCTTGCCCATTTTTTACTTTTTATTTTGAGACAAGGTGTCGCTAAATTGTGCAGACTGCCTCTGGTCTTGAACTTGCGATCCTCCTGCCGCCACCTCCCAAGTCACTGGGATTATAGATGTGCGCCACCTCACTTGGCTTACTGTTCATTACTTTTTTCCATGTGGATTTAAATTACAAGTATCATTTCAGCCTAAAAACACCCATTTTAGTATTTTTTTGTAGGGAATGTCTGTCATCAATAATTTTTATTTATTTTTTATTTATCTGGAAATACCTTTCACTTCTGAATAGTCTTGCTGCGTATATAATTCTTTTTTTTTCCACATGGGGACCAGGCTGACCTCCAATTTATAATCCTGCTGCTTCAGCCTCCAAGTAGCTAAGATTACGGGTGTGTGCCACCTCACCCAACTTGGATACAAAATTCTTAGTTGAGAATATTTTTTTCCCTGGTACTTGAGGACTGAAACCAGGGCCTCATACATACTTCGTGCTCTACCACTGAGCTGCACCTCAGCCCCCTTTAAAAAAATTTTTTTTGGGTCAGGGTCTCACGAAATTACACAGACTCCCTGTGGCCCCAAACTTGAGATCCTCCCACCTCTGCCTCCTGAGTCCCAGCCTGGAAGTTGACAATCATTTTAGTTTAGAACTTGTGATGTCATCTTTCTGCCTTCTGCCCTCCATGGTTTTTGATAAGAAATTTAGCTGTTAATTTTGTTGAACAACCCTTGTATCTAGTGAGTCACTTTTCTCTTGCTGCCTTCAAAATTCTGTCTTTGTCTTTTGATGGTTTGACTATAATGTGTCTAGGTGTGGAACTCTTTGAATTTATACTCCTTGGAGTTGATTTCACTTCTTGGATGTGTGTGGGGCACTCCTGGTCTGGCCTGGATATTACTGGCCGAACGCCATGCACATAAATACCTTTATACCTTTACCCCAACCGCCCTGGGACCCTCAGGAGCAGGGCCATCGCAGCAGAGGAGAAGGAAAAGCCTGCAGATGTTTTCCTTTGCAAACACACACAGCTATTTATTGCCTCCACCCTTACAAGGGTGGGGAAACCCAGCGAGTTCACAGCACAAGTGACACAGCCTGAGTGGCACAGCTCCTGGAGCTGCTGCGTGGGTGGCGGCAATGGCAGCGGTGAAAGATGGCTCCCCGTCGCCTCTTTTCTTGCCGTTTCCACTGGGGTTCTTCTGCTGATGGTCATTGTCAGGAGAGCACTGGTCCGGGGATGGTCCTGTTGCCCTGCAGAGAGAATTTGTCTGATGTCGGCCTATAAGCAGAGAGAGAGAACTGGGGAACTGCAGCTGCTTAAATAGCCTTGGCTGACCAATCACTGCTTAGGGTTAATCGACCAATCACAGGAGAGGAGTCGAAAAAGTTTTGTAAAAAGTCCAATCAGGTTTCGGTGGGATTTTTTGTGGGGTGGGGGGGCTAACTTGCCTGGGCAAGCCCGGGCATGTCCCTGGCTTGCCTTTTCTGGCAAGTCTGTTTTACTTTTCTAATTTAGCTATTAAGCCTTCTTGTGCAGATTCACAAGAATTGGAGTTTTTGCCTTCAATTGTCCAGATTTATCCCTACAGATGTGTAGGCTCATGTTATGTTAATGAAATGCAGCATTTTAAAACATTTCTCCAAATGTATTTCCCCCCTACTCTTTCTTTCTTCTCCTTCAGCGTCTACTACTGTACCTATATTGGTATACTTGGTCATGATCAACAGGTCTTCAAGTCTGTTCATTTTCCTTCATATTTTTTATTTCTACCACTTGTACTGAATAATCTCACCTAAGCTATTTTTTAGTTCACAGCTTCCTTCTTTCTGCTCAATTCTGCTGTCTACTTCCTGCAGAGCATTTTTTGTTTTGGTTATGTACTTTCCAATGCCACCCCTTCTATTTCATTATTTTCCATATTTCCTATTTGCTGATAACCCCTATTTGGTGAAATGTATTATCATACTTTCTTTAGTTCTGTAGATTTAAGTTCCTTTATTTGATCATATTTAAGACATGTCATTTGCCAGGCATGGTGGCTCATACCTATAATGCCAGTGACTCAGGAGACAGAGGCAGAAGAATCACGAGTTCAAGGCCAGAGGCACCCTGGGTAACTCAGTAAGATCCTGTCTCAGATAAAAGAGTGAAAAATGGGCTGGGGTTACAGCTCAGTGGAAAAGCACTTGCAAAGTATGTACAAAGCCCTGAGTTCAACCCCCTCAAACCACACAAAGACATCATTTGAAGACAGTGTAGTAATACCAATGTCTGGGCTGAGTTCAACCCCCTCAAACCACACAAAGACATCATTTGAAGATAGTGTAGTAATACCAATGTCTGGGCTTTCTTAGGGACAGTTCCTATTGACTGCCTTCCCCCTCTGTGTATAACTCATACTTTGTTGTCTCATACCTTGATATGTCTCAATTTTTTGAAAACTTGATAAATTATATAAAGTGATATTTCTGGAAATTAGATTGTCTCTTAAGCTCAGGGACATATTTTCATTGCTATTTACTTTTTTATTGTTGCTGTTTGCTTGTTTAATGGATTTGTTGAAGTATTTCTGTAAAGTTTGTTTTCTTTGTCATGTGTGACCACTCAAGTCTCTGCTTGCTTAGCTTAGTAGTCAGGTGATTATTAGAAAGAGATTTCCTTAAGTTTCTGGAGCCAATAAGTCTCCCAGACTTTTCTGAGGGGCTCTGTGTTCATTTGGAGTCACTCAACACTTGGATAGACAAATTGAAACATTGTTTTAGTCTTCATCTTCTGCTTATGCAGACCCTCAGAGTCAGGTTGAGGTGAGAGCTTTGGGGTAACTCAGGTCTTTCCTGAGCATACACATAGCCCCCTTCATGTGTAGGGGCTTCTAGGTTCCCAGGAATCCATCAGAGCTTGGTCAAACCTCTAGAGTCCTTTCATTTCTCTACTTTTAATTTTAAGCCCTTTTTGTCAGCCTATACTGTTTACTCCAACTTTTATCCACGTCATCAGGCAACCATGACTTTAAATGATTGCCACTTACTGTTTTTACCTAACTCCCTCATGAAAAAGGCAAGCTCTGTGTCATGTCAAATAAAGACAAGATTGGTGAATGCAGTCTTCCAGGAAACCATCAGACAAGTAAAATAATGACTATTATGTGGGTATAAGGTGTTAAAGGAACTACAACTCCGTTGTGTGTCCTCCAGTAGCTTCCAGACTCCTGAATTTCACAGTACTCTGTTGTTGTTGTTGTTGTTGTTGTTGTTGTTATGTGCTCATGAGTTGGGTCTGAGTAATAGTGACCCTACGGAGAACAGACAAGACACTACCCTACATGGTGCCATGCCTGGCACTATTGTCAGTGCTTCTCTGCTATTCATAATGTTTTCAGTGGCTGATTGGTTTTTTGGAGTAGGCTACCAGGTCCTTCTCCCAAGTCTACAGCACCTGGTGTTCCCAGGTAGTTTCCCATCCAAGTATTAACCAGGCTTGATCCTGTTTAGCTTCTGAGATCTGATGGGGATCGGATGCCACAGGGGTACAGCTGCAGGCCACAGTACTCTAGATCATCAGTTTTCAAGGCTACTATGGAGATAGAGAGAGGAGGATGAACATGTAGCCAGTTAAAATACCACAAAGCCTGTTATTCTTATCAAAATTTGGCTATTTTCTTCAGCTAACACTCTGATTCCTGCAAGCCATTGTTAACTTCTAGATGTCAGAAAAAGTTGATTCTGACCATTTTTTTTAACCACTATTCTATTGATTCTGTGGAAGAATTTTTCCTTCCTTACTACACTATTATTTCTGGGATCACTCTAATACATTTTGGACATTATGAGTTAGACATATTTATAAGATATCTAGGTAGACATATCCTCTGGGAAGCTGTGTATTAAAATCTGAAGATTGCGTGTGAGCAATCTGATATAGATAAAAAATATAGAAGATGTTAGAATAGAAAACTTGGATTTTCAAATGAATTTGTCCTTGAGAGTGATTCATGATTCAAAATCCAGTATTTTTTCCCTTTCTGTACCTTGCCTATATGGAATCCCCAATGTGTCTACCTGAGCCTGCAGCTGTAGTCCTGTGGCATCCCCTCCCGTCAGATCTCGGAAGCTAAGCAGGGTTGGGCCTGGTTAATACCTGGATGGGAGACCGCCTGGGAACACCAGAAGCTGTAGGCTTGGGAGAAGGACCTGGAAACCCCCTCCCAAAAATCAATCTGCCATTTAAAACCCTATGAACAGCAGAGAAGCACTGACAATAGTGTTTCCCCTGTTGTACAGAGGGACGCTATGAGTCAGATACTGACTCGACGGCACCTAACAACAACAACAATGTGTCTACCTAGCCTAGGAGCAGTGGGATGCTTTAGAACTCCTCCATTCTTTATTCCAAAACAGAGACTTCAGCTCACCTGTCAGGTCTACCAGATCAAAAATTGCTTATTTCACTAATGTTGTCAACTGTTGCTCAAAGTCTGTGTCTTCTAGGAAGCCTTCCGACATGAATTAAATCAGAAGTAATGTGTATCCTTGATGCTGGCTCCCTACCACTGTCTATTATCTATATTTATCTATTCTATTTTGTTTTGTTTCTGAGTGCTATGATTTGAATGTGTCCTCTCCACAATTCAGGTGTTGCCAATATGATACTATTAAGAAATTTAGTCTTTAAGAGGTGATTAGGTCATGGAGACTTCTCTCTATATAAAAGAGGCTTTATACAACTTTGAGCTACTTGCTGTTTTGCTCTTTTTCCACGTGAGGACACAATACTTATCCTCTTCACTCTCTGCTCTTGACTTTCTAACTTCCACCATGTGAGGATGCAGCAAGAAGGCTCCAACCAGATGTCAGTACTTTAATCTTGGACTTACCAACCTCCAGAAGAATGAGAAATAAATTTCTATTCTTTATAAGCTACCCATCTCAGACATTGTTATAATAGCACAAATGGACTAAGACACTGATCTCAAGGGAGAATGAATCATTCTTGTAGGGAAAAATTGGGAGGAAATTGGCAAAAACTCCCAAACTGGGAAAATGGCTTTTGAATATCTGGTTTGTAAATTAGAAATCTAGGGAAAATGAAAGTAACTTGGTTGCACGTTTGTACAAAACCCTTCCTGATTGGACAACTGGACTGAAAGCTGATTGGCTCAGGCCATTCTGTGGGCAAACTATATAAAGAGCTGTGCAGTGGCAGCTCGATCTTTTTTAGGCCCCTTTTAGGCCTTTTAGGCCTTTTGGCACCTTTTCTGCACCTTCTCGCCTGTTCCTGCCCAGATCACCAATGGGGAAATGCCTCTCGCACTGCTCTGCCCTGGAACTTTGGTGAGGAAAGAATGCTCTCCCATCACAATCATCAACAAGGAAAGGAACCTGCTCTCTGTCTGATCACCCACGAAGCAACAGCTGTCTCCTCATGACCACCGAGACGACCAACACAGGTGTTTGTCCCTGGAAGGCAAAAGCACCTGAGGCTTTTCCTTTCTCCTGTCTCCTCCGGGGTCCCGAGGGACCCTCCAGGCAGGACCAGGAGGTGCACGCCCCACATAGAGTAGGCGCCCAAACGTGGGGGCCCAACAATTCTTTCACCATTAATGGTGATGTTAGCTATAGTTTCTTTGCAGTTGCCTTCACTGAGTTGAGAAAGTTCTCTTCTTAGTTTGCTGAGATATTTTATCAGAAATGGACTCGGAATTTTGTCACATTTTTATTCTGCATTTAGTCCATTAATATGGTGAGTTACAGTGATAGATTTTCAAATATTACAAGTTTTTTCTTATGATAAATACTAATTTTGTGATGATTTGTTGTCATTTTTGTATGTCATTTGACTTTGTTTTCAAAAAGTTTGTTCAAATGTCTTAGGTTATTTAAGATCTTTATGATTTTTTAAATGTAGGCACTCATAGCTATAAACTTGTCTCTTAGAATTGCCTTCACTGTATTCCAGATTATGGTATATTGTGCTCCAGTTTTATTTGGTTCTAGGTATGTTTTAAATTTCTGCTTGATTTCTTCAGTGTCCCAATTATCATATAAAGTGTCTTATTCAAATTCCATGTGTTTGTATAGTTTCTCTTGCCATTTATATCTAGTTTCATTCCATTATGACCTAATAAGATTTAAGAAATTCTTTTTTTTTGTATTTCTTAAGACTTTCTTTGTGTCTAAAATATGATTGATTTTGAAAAAAGTTCATGAGCTTCTGAGGAGAATGTGTATTCTGCAGCTGTTGGATGGGATATTTTGTTAATTCCTGTTCATTCCATTTGTAGTTAACTCTGATGTTTCTTTGTTGTTGTTGTTGTTTTCAGTACTGAGCAGTAGAACCCAGGGTTTTGTACATGCTGGCAAGTGCTACACCACTGAAGAGCACCTCCTAGACCATTCTTTATTTTTATTTTGAGACAGGGTCTTGCTAAGTTGTGCAAACTGCCTCTGGCCTAAAACTTGTGACTCTCCTGCTTCAGCCTCTCAAGTAACTGGGATTACAGGCATGTCCCATGTGTCTGATAAATTTATTTTTTTCACAGTTAAGGAATCTAGACATTCAATATCCAGGTATTTGTAGGGTTGGGTTCTCATTAGGTCTTTCTCCTTAAGGGGCTACCTTCTCTCTATGTCCTCACATTGCCCTTCCTCTGTGTGCCAGCAGAGAGAGAAAGATCTTTAGTTTCTCTTTATCTTCTTCAAAGGACATCTGTTCTACCTAATTTGGACTCTGCCGTTATGATTTCATTTAATCTTTTTGTTTATTTGTTTGTTTGATATGCTTATTTTATTTTTATTAGTATTTTAATTGCACATATTTATGGGGTTAAGAGTGATAATTCAGTTCATGTACGCAGTTATTAAAACCAGATTGGTAACATTTTCATCTCTTTAAACAATTACAAAAACTTTTTGATTAGCATGTTTCAATAATTGTTGACATTTATGAGGTATGCTATTTTTAAAAATTGCATACAGTATAGTGAAATTCATTATGGGATTTTAATAAAGTTACATCCTGCATTTTGCACTTGTTTTCTCCCTTTATACTCTGTTATATTCTTCCCCCTGACCCTCCGACTATCCCCATCACCCTCTACCTCATTTAACCTTAATAATCTTAAATGCTGTTCCGGTTAAGAGGGCAGACAGTTAACACCCATGCTACAACTAAAGAATAAAACAGGGAAAATTGTGAATTTCTCTACTCAAAACAGAAATAAAAGTGGAGAGCAGCTTTAATTACTTTTAAAAAAAGGATAGCACAAGGACAATTGGCCAAATAGCGGAGATTAAAATGACAGAGAAGAGGAAGAAATGGTGGGGCGACTCACTAGAATCCTCAACCCGCAGAAAATAATGATGAAAAGTTTCAGAGGATACAGGCCATCTGGGAGAGTGTGCAGCTGGTGAGAGGTACTATGGGAAATAAAAGTAGAGGTTTGACGGGCTCTCCTTGGAGGGGGCCAGGCTGCACAGTCCCCCTGCAGGGTCTCAGACCCTAGGACTGTGTTTTTTCTTTTATATTTGGGAGAGACTGTTGCCACCCTGGTTTCTGTTGCCTCTGGAACAGTGAGTTGGAGGGAGGGAGGCTGAATGGTGGCAAGTTCGGAGGATGGAGAGGAACAGTTGGTGCCACTGGAACTCCAATTCTAAGAAAGTCTGTCCAGGCTGAGGTGCGTTTAGGGGCTAGGAGCACCTGTGACACAGAGAAGGGGCACTGTGGGACTAGGGATTCAGTGGCACATTTAGGCACTGGGAGTACCTATGGGACCAGGGAAACTATGAGACACTGTTTAGGCTGTGGCGCCTCCAGTCCCTAGGAGCACCTGCAATGCAGAGAAGGAGCCTAAGAGGGATGGTTCAGGCAGTGGGGTGTTTATAGCCCAGGAGTGCTGGAGACCCAGAGAAGTAGTGCCCACAGGACCGGCAAGCCTAAGAGAGATGGTCTAGGCAGTGGTGTGTTCAGGGCCAGGGAGCACCTGCAGTGCAAAGGAGGCATGTCATGGGTCCTGGGAGGCTAAGAAAGACAGTTAAGGCAGTAGAGGATCTAGGTCTCAGTAGTGCTGGTGACACAGAGAAATGGGGCCATAGGACCAGGGAGCCTAAGAGACACGATTTAAGCTGTGGTGCATTTGGGGGCTGGGACATCAGGGAATGCAGAGAAACAAATGAAGCAATGCTGACTGCAGAGGTTGCAGTGAGAGCTTGCCACCAGATAGTGAAACTGGGACTTATAGGGAAGAGAGGAGAGAAGCACCAGCAACTCCTCATCATCCAATCTCATGGGAGCAGGGGTGGAGGAGAACCTCTTTACACACAGAGGAGTTGAGACCTAGTACCATAACTAAGCAATTGGCAAACTTCAACAGAAAACCACATGAAACATGAAAGGTCAAGCTGGATAGGAAGACCCAATAGGCCAGGCCCCTCAACATATAATTTCAAAGTAACCAGATTCTCAGAGATGCCAAATAAAGAACTTAGAAGCCAGCCTATAAATATATTTAAAGACCTCAAAGACACCATGATGAGAGCAATTAAATCACTGGACAAAAAGTGTCTAACTTGGAAGAAAAATTCAGCAAAGATATTGAGACCCAAAAGAAGAATCAAACAAATCCTGGGGATACAAAACAAAATCAATCACCACAATAGTGTAATAGAATCTTCAGTATCCAGACTTCTTGTTCTTGTTAGGTACTGTTGAGTCAGTATCCAACTCAGCTGAATGATCTGACACTGCTGAATGATCAGTGGGTCAATGAAGAAATCAGAGCAGAAAGTTAAAAAATTTCTGCAAACAAGTATAAGAACACATCCTATCAAAATTTATAGGATACAGCAAAGGCAGTTCTAAGAGGGAAGTTCATAGCCATGAGTTCCTTCATCAATAAGTTAGGGAAGGCCCAACAATACTAGAAGGCCAACCACAAGCCAAACCCAAAAGCAGTACTCACAGAAATTATAAACATCAATGCAGAGATGTTTCAATTAGAATCCAAAAAGACAATTCAAGTAATTAATGAGTTCAAGAGTTGGTTCTTTGAAAAGATTAATAAGTTAGACACATTCTTTGCCCATCTCATCAAAAGAAAGAAAAAATCTCAAATTTAAAAAATTAGAGATGAGAACAAGGTCATAACCACTGATATCAATGAAATCCAGAAGATCATCAGGGAATACTTTGAGAAATTTGTACTCCCGCAAAAAATGAAAATAGAGAAGAAATGGAAAAGTTCACTAACACATATGAATCACCAAAAGTAAGCCTGGAGGTCATAAGCAATTTAAACAGACCCATTACATCCACTGAAATAGAGAAGGTAATAAAAAGTTTCCCAACAAAGAAAAGCCCAGGTCCCAATGGGTTCACAGCCAAATTCTACCAATTCATCAAAGAAGAATTAACACCTATTTTCTCCAAACTATTTCATAAAGTAGAAAAGGAAGGGGCACTCGCAAACTCATTCTATGAAACCACTATCACCCTGATACCAAAATCAGGCAAGGACAATTAAAAGAAAGAAAACTACAGGCCAATTTCCCTGATGAACATTAACACAAAAATCCTCAACAAAATTCTGGCAAACTGAATTCAGCAACACGTAAAAAAGATCATAAACCATGATTAAATGGGCTTCATTCCAGGGATGAAAACCTGGTTCAACATACAAATATGAATCGGTGTAATTCAACATATCAAGAAACTTGCAAACAGAAATCGCATGGTCATCTCAATCGATGCTGAGAAGGCCTTTGACAAAGTGCAATATCCTTTCATGATAAAAGCTCTGGAGAAGATGGGCATAATAGGGAACTACCTCAACATCATAAAGGCCATCAATGACAAACCTACAGTGAATATCATATTAAATGGGGAAAAATTGAAACCATGATCTCTAAGATCAGGAATAAGACAAGGATGCCTTCTCTCTCCTCTCTTATTCAATATTGTGATCAAAGTCCTCGCCAGAGGAATCAGACAAGAGAAAGGAATCAAAGGGAAACAGATAGGCAAAGAAGAGGTCAAATAATCCTTATTCATGGATGACATGATCCTTTAACTAAAGGACCCAAAAATTCCTCTGGAAAACTCTTATGCCTAATTAACTCTTTCAACAAAGTAGCAGGATACAATATTAACACTAAAAAATCAGTAGTCTTTCTTTACACCAATTATGAATAGGAAGAGAAGGAAATTAAGGCAAAGATCCTTTTCACCAAAAAATTAAATACCTGGGACTCAATCTAACCAAATACTCTGAAGACCTCTAAAAGGAAAACTTTAAAACATTAAATAAAGAAATCACAGAGGATACAAGAAGATGGAAGGACCTCCCCTGCTCATGGATTGGGAGAATCAATATTGTAAAAATGGTTATACTATCAAAAGCAATTTACAGATTTAATGCAGTTCCCTTTAAAATCCCAATAACAGACTTTACAGCAATAGAAAAATTAATCCAAAATTTCATATGGAAACACAAAAGATCACATACAGCCAAAATAATCTTAAGCTGTAAAACCAATGCTGGCAGGATCACAATACCTGACCCTAAAATATACTGCAGGGCTATAGTAGCAAAAACAGTCTGATACTGGCACAAAAATAGGCTTGAAGACCAATGGAACAGAATTGAAGACCCAGAGATACACCCATGAAGCTTCAGCCACCTGAACTTTGACAAAGGGGCTAAGGATATTCAATTGAGAAAAGATAGCCTCTAAAATAAATGGCATTGGGAAAATTAGATATCCATTTGCAGAAAATTGAAAATATACATGTATCTTTTAATTAGCATGAGAGTCAACTTGAAATGGATAAGAGACCTCAACATAAAACTAGAAACCTTGAAACTACTTAAAGAAATGATAGGAAACACACACCAACACATAGGCATAGGAAAGTATTTCCTTAACAAGACTCCAGTTGCTCAGGAAATGGCACAAAGAATTGACAAATGGGACTACATGAAATTAAAAAGCTGCTGTATAGCAAAGGAAACAGTCAAAGAGTTAAGGAAGAGCCCACTGAATGGGAGAACATCTTCACATCCTACACATCTGATAGGGGACTAATTTCTAGAATTTGCAAGGAACTTAAGAAAGCAAATCCCAAGACAACAAATAACCCAATACACAAGTGGACAAAGGAAATGAACATATAGTTCTCAAATGAAGAAATTCATAGGGCTAAGAAACACATGAAAAAAAATGCCCACTATCCCCAGCCATTAGGAACATGCACTTCAAAACAACACCAAGAGTCTATCTCATTCCAGTAAGAATGGCCAAGATCAACAAAACAAATAATAACAAATGTTGGCAAGCATATGGAGAAAAAGGAACAATTTACACTCCTGGTGGGACTGTAAATTAGTTCAACCACTTTGGAAATCAATATGGAGATATGTCAGAAAACTAAGAATAGAACTGCCATAAAATCCAGCTATACCACTCCTGGAAATATACCCAAAGAGAGACACATCATCATACAACAGATACACCTGCATCTCCATATTGAATGCAGCATTCTTCACAATTGCAAGGATTTGAAACTAAATAAGATGCTCATGAACAGAAGAATGGATTAAAAACTGTGATACATGTGCATGAAGAAATAAAAAATAATGAAATAATATTGGCAGCAACATGGATGGAACTGGAGAATATCATCTTAAGTGAACAAACACAGGCTCAAAAAGAAATACCTTATGTTCCCACTCATATGTGGGAGCTCAATCTTATTTAAAGGAAGATAAAAACCTATACATACATTGTTGTTGTTGTTAGGTGCCATCGAGTCGGTATCCGACTCATAGCGACCCTCATAGGGTATTCAGTGGCTATTTTGGGATTGCCTTGGGAGTGGATTGCCAGGTCCTTCTCCCGTTTTTGCGATGCTGGGAATTGAACTCGGGACCTCAGAGACTGCAGCACAGCGCTCTACCCACTGAGCTAAATCCCAGCCCATACATACATAGATATATAAAAATGAACAATTAAACTTAACTAAGAAGGGAAAATATAAGCAAATTAGAAAGAAGGGGGAAGGGGTTAGCTAAGGGAAACAAAGTTTCTGGAAGGTGGGAAGGGGAGGCGAAATAAGATAAAGGGATAAAGGGGAGAGGATAAACTCAATGTAAATGATAGCACTTCATGAGTACATGGGAAAATCTGGATTCCCCAATATTCATAACACATAAATGAATGTCAGTTTTACTACATATCAATTAAAATGTTCCATAAACTTTGTAAGTCAATGAAAGTGTGACCAAAAGTGATGTAACAGTTGCACAATGGAAATAACAAATGCTGTGTTACTCTACCCCACCAACGTTTATCAATAAAGGGGAAAAATGTCTGAGGTATAGCTGGCAAAGATTATCTCCCATTCTGTAGGCTGATTCTTCACTCTGATAATTGTGTTCTTTGCTGTGCAAAAGCTTTTTAATTTCATGCAATCAAATTTATCAATTCTTGCTATTGTTTCCTGAGCTTTGGAGTCCTATTCAGAAGATCCTTGCCTATACCTGTGTCTTGAAGTGTTTTCCCTTTTTTTTTCTCTAGCAGTTTCAAAGTTTCAGATTTTACATTAAGGTCTTTGATCCATTTTGAACTGATTTTTACACAAGGTGAGAAAGACGGATGTAGTTTCAGTGTTCTACATAAGGATATCCAGTTCTTCCAGCACCATTTGTTGAAGAGAGTCTTTTCTCCAACTAATATATTTAGCACCTTTGTTGAATATAAGGTGGCTATAGCTACATGAGGCCTGCAGCTGTAGCCCTGTGGCATCCGATCCCGTCAGATCTCGGAAGCTAAGCAGGGTCAGGCCTGGTTAGTACCTGGATGGGAGACCGCTTGGGCACACCAGAAGCTGTAGGCTTGGGAGAAGGACCTGGCAACCCCCTCCCAAAAATCAATCTGCCATTGAAAACCCTATACACAGCAGAGAAGCACTGACAATAGTGTTTCCCCTGTTGTATACAGGGTCGCTATGAGTCGGATACCGACTCGACGGCACCTAACAACAACAACAACAACATAGCTACATGAGTTTGTTTCTGGATCCTCTATTGTGTTATATTGGTCTACACACCATACAGTTTTTGCTACTATGGCTTTGTGGTATAATTTGAAATCAGGAATTGTGATGTTCCTTGTGTTGTTTTTTCTGCTCAGGACCACTTTTGCAATTTGGGATATTAAGTGCTTCCATATAACTTGTAGTATTGTTTTCTCTATTTCTATGAAAAATGTTATTGGAATTTTTATGGGAATTGCATTAAATTATTACCTTGCCTTGGGCAATATAGCCATTTTCACAATATTAATTCCTTCAATCCATGAGCATGAGAGACCTTTCCATCTTCTGGTGTCTTCTTCAATTTCATTCTTTAGTGTTTTAAAGTTTTCATTGTAGAGGTCTTTCACCTCCTTAGTTAGGTTTATTGCCAAGTATTTTATTTGTTTTGAGACTATTGTGAATGAAATTGTTTCCCTGGTTTCTTTCTTTGCCTGGTCATTATTGATATACATAAAAGCTACTGATCTACATATGTTGATTTTGTATCCTGTGACATTGCTGAAAGTGTTTATCAGCTCTGAGAGTTTTCTGGTGGAGTCTTCAGGGTCTTTTAAGTATAGAGTACTATCTTCTGCAAATAGGGATAATGTGACTTCTTTCTTTCCTATTTCCTTTTATTTATTTCTCCTGTTTCGTTGCTGTGGCTAATAGCTCAATTACTACATTGAATAGCAGTGGAGATAGTGGTCACCCTTTTCTTCTTGATTTTAGGGGAAATGCTTTTGATTTTTCCCCATCTAATATGATGTTAGCTGTAGGTTTCTCATATATTGCCTTTATTATGTTGAAGTATGTTCCTTCAATTCCTAGTTTCTTCCAGGCTTTTATCACAAAGGGATGTTGATCATTGTTGAAAGCCTTTTCTACATTTATTGATACCATCACGTGATTCCTGTTCCTGAATCTATTTATATGCTTTATTACATTTATTGTCTTGGGTATGTTGAACCAGCCATGTATTCTGCAGTGAAACCAACTTGATCATACTGCATGATGTTTTCAATGTATTGAAGTCAATTTCCAAGTATTTTATTAAGGATTTTTGCAACTAGGTTCATCAGGGAAATTAGTCTGTTGTTTTCCTTTCTTGATGTACTCTTATCTGATTTTAGTATCAGGATCATACTGGCTTCATAGAGTGAGTGTGGTGGTGTTCCTTTGATTTGTATTTTTTAATAACTTAAGGAGCATTGATGTTAATTCATCTTTAAAGGTCTTGTAGAATTTAGCAGTGAATCCATCCAGTCCTTCGCTTTTCTTTGTTGGGAGACTCTTGATTACTGCTCATTATAGATCTGTTTAAGCTGCTTACATACTCTTTACTTCAATTTGGTAGGTCATATGTGTCTAGGAATTTATCTCATCTAAGTTTTCCAGTTTTTTTGGTATGTAACTTTTCAAAGTATTTCCTAATGATTCTTGGGATTTCATTAGTATCTGTTGTAATGTTCCCTTTTTCATCTCTACTTCTTTGTTTTCTTTCTTTCTTTCTTTCTTTCTTTTCTTTATTCTTTTTTATTTTTTTCAGTACTTGGGGTAGAACACAGGGCCTGGTGCTTGCATGCTTTGTAGGTGCTGTACCACTGACCTGAACCCCCAGCCCACTTATTTACTTTTTGAGACAGGGCCTCACTAAATTACTCAGACTGCCTCTGGTCTCCAAATTGCAATCCTCCTGCCTCTGCCTCCCGAGTCGCTGGGATTACAGGTGTGCACCACCATGCCCAACTCCATCTCTGATTTTCTTAATTTGTGTCTTCCCTCCTTTCCATTGCTTAATTGTCTAACGAAGTTTGTCAGTCTTGTTCATCTTTTAAGAACCAGCTCTTTGTTTCCTCAATTCTTTTTATTGTTCTTTTAGTCTCCATTAATTTCTGCTCTGATCTTTATTATTTCTTTCCATCTACTGGCTTTGGGTTTTGTTTTTTTCTCATTTTCTAAGAGCTTTGACGTGCATCATTAAGTTGTTTGAACTCTGATTTTTTAAATGTTGGCACTCGTAACTATAAACTTCCCTCTTAGAACTCCCTTTGCTATATCTGAAAGGTTCTGGTAGATTGTGTTTTCATTTTCCTTTGGCTTTAAGAAATTATTATTTCTTCTTTTATTTCTTCAATTACCCATTGATCATTTCAAAGTGTATTGTTCATTCTCCATGTATTTGGATAATTTCTGTAATTTTTTCTTGCCGTTGATATGAATACGTAAAATTATTTAAATTTTCCTGTACTTGTTAAGGCTTGATTTATGGCCTAAAATGTGATCTATTTTAGAGAAAGTTCCATGGGCTGCTGAAAAGAATGTGTATTCTGTAGCTTTTGCAGTGGAATATTCTTATATATGTCTATTTCATCCATTTGGTCTATTATGGTGCTTAACTCTGAAGTTTCTTTGTTGATTTTTTTTTGGTCTGGATGCTTTATGTATTGATGAAAGTGGAATATTAAAGTCACTCACTATTATTGTATATGGATCTATCTGTCCCATTAAGTCCAGTAGCGTTTTTGTAATGAGGTTGGGTGCATATATATTTATAATTGTTATACCATCTTGATCAACTCTTCCCTCTATTAATATGTAGTGGCCTTCTTTGTCTCTTTGAACTAGTTTTAACTTGTAGTATACTTTGATAGAAGGATGACTACTACTTCTTCTTCTTCTTCTTCTTCTTCTTCTTCTCCCTCTTCTTCTTCTTCTTTGACTTCCACTGGCTTGGTATATCAATTTCTATCTTTTCATTTTCAGTCTGTGGTTGTCCTTGCAAGTGAAATGTGCTTCTAGCAGACAACAAATTGTTGGATCTTATTTTTCAATCCAGTCTGCTAATCTATGTCTTTTAATTGGAGAGTTAAAACCATTTATATTTAGGGATTACCAAAAAAACCAACATATCTGTCCTAGAAAAAGTGCAACCAGAGTGCTCCTTGGAAACAAGGATGGCTAGACTGCACCTGATGTATTTTGGACACGACGTCAGGAGGGACCGATCCCTGGAGAAGGACATCATGTTTGGGGGAGTGTCATGCCAATGAAAAAAAGGAAAACCCTCAACTACATGGATTGACACAGTGTTTGCAACAATTGGCTTAAACCAAAAAATTATCGTATGCCTGGCACAGAATCCAGGAATGTTTTCATTCTGTTGTACATAGGGCCACTATGAATTGGACCCAAGTTGATGCCACCTAACAACAACATACAAACAAAATTAGGTAAACATAAGCAGAACAATAAGAAATAGTAATCCTAAAAGATTTAAAGTATAGTAAATGTAGAAAGAGAGATACACAGCTAGAAAAAGATTTTAAATACTAAAAATGAAAAAAACTACATTAAAAAAAGGAAATGAACAAATAAAAATTAACAATGAAAGGAAAGAAGGAAAGAAAGAGAGAGAGAGAGAGAGGGAGAGAGAGAGAGAGAGAGAGAGAGAGAAACAGATAGATACCAACTTGCTCCCCTGCAACCCCAGCATTTCTGGTAGCTGGAAGATCTTTAGTCCCAGGCCAGAGGCAGCCTTCACAATTAATTCAATGTGATCCAGTCTCCAGGTAAGAAAAACGCTGGGGGGTACTGCACAGTGACACAGCCCTTACCCCATGAAAAGCTCTGGGTTCAATCCCCAGCACAGCAGGAAGAAAGAAAACTCAAAAAATTAAGAAGAAACATTACTGGAGAGGCTTCTTTCTATGGCCTCTATTATTGGAGTCTCTTAGGTGGCGGTTGTGGTCAGTTGAAGATGGAGTCTCTTTATCTGACCATAGCTCACAGTTGACAATCTCCATAGCTTCAATCAGAAGATGGAGTTGTCTCCTCTCCCCAGGCGTGGGACTTACTTCTGAGCAACTTTCCTAAGCCTCTTGTTTCCTGAACCTCTCAGCATGTCAGCTTCCCATCTCCCACTATTATGCCTTCTGCTGTGGTTGGTCATCCCCAGTCTCTCCCCTGGTATAATTGTTTGTTTGCAGGCCCCCTGTGGTAGCTCAGTCTCATGAAATAGGTTCCTTCTCAAGATAGCTGGGGGTCACAGCTCTCTGAGACATGGAACAAGGGAAAGAGAGTCACTTCTCTAATGTTGAACTCCCCCATCAGAAAGAGCTACTGTCTCACCAAATCCTCAGAAGAGTTCAAGGACTTCAAGGACTGTGGGCTTGTCCTGTGGGGCTGCTAGTCTGATGGCCTGGGCTGTCTGGCTTAGCTCTTTGGATGAGGGCTCTGTTTCACCCCTCCCCTGGGAAGCCATGGCTGGAGCTGTGTCCTGCTCAGTCCCTTTCACTATTCAACTCCATTCTGCAAACTGGGACCACCTCACAATCTCCTCTGTGGTTTCTGTGTTTCTCCAGACTTTCTTTCCTTGGAAAAGAGTCCATTCCTTCCTATTCTAACTCATTTGTTTTACCATATTACACAGAGGCTGCCTTTAATCTATCATCGTAAATTGGAATTCCTTTTTCTTCATCTTTAATATAGGTATTTGCAGCTATAAATTTCACTTTTGACCACCATGTTGGCTGGATCCTATAAATTTTGCTACATTGTGTCTTCATTTTCATTTATCTCAAAGTAATTTATTTATTTATTTATGTTTATTTACATTTTTTGGAACAAAGTCTCTCTACGTAGATCAGGCCAACTTTGAACTCACCCTGCCTCACCCTCCTGAGTCCTGGAATTACAAGTATGCACCATCATGCCTGGCTCAAAGTATTTTCTAATTTCCCTTCTAATTTATCCATTGATCCATAGGTTATTTAGGAGTTTGTTACTTAATTTTCACATATTTGTGTATTTCTGGAATTTTATTCTGCTATTGATTTCTAATTTCATCACATTGTATTTAGAGAACAAATTTTGTATTATTTCTACCCATTTAAATGTTTTGAAATTTGATTTTTGGCCTAGCATATGATTTATCTCAGAGAATGTTCTATATGCACTTGAGAATGTTGTGGGATGAAGTATTCCATAGATGACTGTTAGATTTAATTGGTTTCTAATGTTGGTCAAGTCTGCCATTTTCTTGATCTATCTAATTGTCCTATCCATTACTGAAAGTAGGGTATTGAAGACTCCATTAATAGGTGATTTGTCTATTTATTCCTTTGTGTAATTTTTCTTTATGCATTTTAATGATCTCTAGTTAGGTACATATATTTTTGTAATTGTTATGTTTTCTTGGTGGATTAACCTTTTTATCATAGAATCTTTCTCTCAATTTCTAATAATATTTTGTCTTAAAGTGTATTTTGTCTGATATTATTATTACAGCTATTCCAATCATCTTCTACTTGTTCTTTGCATGTTGTTTCCTCTCTCTCTTTTTTTTTCAGTACTAGGGGGTCGAATTCAGGGCCTTGCATATACTGTGGAAGTGCTCTACCACTGGGATGGACCCCACCCCATTTTTAAATATTTTTTTCTTATCTTGGGACAGCATCTCACTAAGTTATGCAGGCTGTCTCTGATCTTGAACCTTTGATCCTCCCACCTCAACCTCCAGAGTCTCTGGATTATAGGTGTGAGCCACCATGCCCAGCCTCCCTTTTACTTTCAATATGCTTATATTTTTGAATCTAAAATATGTCTTAAAAGTAGCACGTATTGGATTTGTTTTTTTAAATTCATTCCTGAAAACTTTGCCTGTTGGATGGGCCATTTAATACATTCACAGTCAATGTCATTGTTTATGTTGTTGTTAGGTGCTGTCGAGTCTGGTCTGACTCATAGTAACCCTCATAGGGTTTTCAATGGCTGATTGTTTCTGGATTGCATTGTGAGTGGATTGCCACATCCTTCTTCCATTTTTCTGGTGCTGAGAATCAAACTGAGGGCCTCAGAGAGCGAAGAGCAGCACTCTACCAACTGAGCTAAATTGCAGCCCCATCACTGTGATATAGTTGGATTTATGTCTGCTATTTTACTTTTGGTTTCTATACACGTCATTTTGATCCTGTATTTCTCCTTTACTGCTTTTTTGCATTAACTAAATTTTAAATGTAGCATTTTATTTTTAATTATCTTTATACTTTTTAAGTTCTTTCCTTTTCTCTCTCTCTCTCTCTCTCTCTCTCTCTCTCTCTCTTTTTTTTTTTTTTTTGGTCTCACTGTGTTTGCCGCACTATCCTGGAACTTGCTATGTAGACCAGGCTGGCCTCAAACTTACATTGATCCTCCTGCCTTGGCCTCTCGAGTTTGGGATTATAGGCATGTGCCACCTGTTCTAGAGCGTAACACATCTATTTTATCAAAATTACTTTCAGATTTATACTAACTTATTTCCAGTGAAATATAGGTGGTTCTCTGGTATAGAATAATACTTCTTATGAATATGGATGCAAAATTCCTTGGTTATATTAACAAATAACCACCATTTTTAGCCAATCTGAAAAGGCTACATACTGCATGGTTCCAACTATATAACATTCTGGAAAAAGTAAAAGTATAGGGCCTATAAAAAGGCCAGTGGTTTTCAAGGGTTAAGAAAGAAAAAGATAAAAATAAATAGAGCACAGAGGATTTATAGGGCAGTGAAACTATTCTGTATGATGCTAATGATGGACACACACCATTATACATTTGTCAAGAACTTTAGAATCCACAACACGGGGTGAACTCTAATGTAAACAACGGACTTTGGGTGATAATGACGTGTCAATGTAGGTTCATCAATTGGAATAAATGCACCACTCTGGTGAAGGATGTTGATAGTGTCAGGATGTTATGGAGGGGAACAGAGGGTATATGAGAACTATGTGTACTTTCTGTTCAATTGTGCTGTAAACTTAAAACTTCTCTAAATAAAATCTTTAAAAATTTTTGTTATCAGGGCTAGAGGGTGTAGCTCAGGGGTAGAGCATTTGCCTAGCTTGCTCAGTGATGTAAGTTCCATCCCCAGCACTGCAAATAAATGTTATGTACATTTGGCAAATTTTAAAAAGGTGGAAATGTCTGTACAAAAGTGATTGTAGTTATAGAGCTGTCAGGTTCTTTTGTTTTTCAGTGAGTGTGTCAACATGCTAATTTTAGACTTAGTTAAATATGTTGGGTTGTCAAAGTCCAAATTCTGTTTTTCCCATTGCACCAGCCTTCACTAGAATCAAGTTAGGAATTATTGCCTTCCCAAGGTCTCATAAGTCCAGTCCTGACAAGTGAATAGCCAGATTCAATGTCCATACTAATTTTACAGATCTGTAAGGGTCTCCTTGCTGCCACATTTGAAAGTTCTTTCCAGTATTGCTCGCTTCAAAGAATTGATTTCTCCCTTTGACCCCCAAGTTACAATAGGTGAGAAGTAATAACCTCCTTCTCCACTCCTTCCCAGAAGCTAATCACCCCTGCCCCTTGCCCCAGGGAGAAAGAATGGCAAAGGCTTTGACATTATACTTGGAAAGGTTCCTGACTCAGGATCAAGAGGATTAGACTAAGAAAGAAGACAAGCTAATGATTAAAGTGAGAGTTAGGGATAATGTTTCTTTGTTTCTATTCCTAGCAGTACTGTACAAACATGTGATTGGTTCAAATCAACACTTGACTTTCTATCTGTTAAAATAGAGAAACCAATCTGTCCAGGCTCACAAATTACTTGAGGGTAATGTTTCTATTGATACCATAAGGGGGACTGACCAAAGAAGTCTGGGAATTTTTATAAATAAAATAACCATGAATCTACTTGTAAACACCATGCCATTCCACAGCATCATTTCTTTTTTTTTTTTTAGCTAGGTTTTTTTAAGGAACAAATTGTTTTTATCACTGAACAGATGCAGGCTTGGCTGAGAATGGAAGGAGTGGAAGTGAGTTACAAGAGATGTATAAGATACAGGTTTTGTATTCCAAGTTCCTTTTTTTTTTTTTTTGAGATGCTGGTGATTGAACCCAGGGCTTTGTGCTTGCTCGGCAGGGGTTCTACCATTTAGCTTCATCCCCAGCCCTTTAAGGTTTTAAAAATCCTATTGGAGAGAGAGAATATTCCCACAGGAGAAAGGATAGCAGATCAGTGAAACATCCCACTAGTTCAGTGTACATGTTTTTTTTTTTTTTTTTCCAGAGGTAAGACTGACCTTCGAAGAAGGGGGGAAGTTTTACGTAGCTAGTTAATGGGGAAAAGTAACAACACTAACCAGGTATGGTGATGCTCACCTGTAATCCTAGTACTTAGGGGCTGAGGAAGGAGAATGGCAAGTTCGAGGCCAGCCTGGACTACATAGCAAGTTTGAGACCAGCCAGGACTACTTAGCAAGATCCTATCTCAAATAAATAAACAAACAGAAAATGAGGACACTGTGTAGGTTCCTTGAGAGTGAAGGTCAACAGATTTGCTTTCAACCCCCCCCTTAGGTTGGTTGTGTTTTCTCTTAAAGAATTACTCTACTAATGCCAACTGGGATCATTCTTTCACATCCTTACCAGATTTTAGATTATTTCTCTGACGCCTCATCTATCACCTGTGTTGCTGATTGTGTTGGAAACTAATAGGACTCCACTTCTTGGACAGTGTTTTCTATCCTCACTGGCCTACAAGTTTAGGTTGACCTTTTACCTAGTTAGGACCCAGGGGTGAAGTTTGACTCCACCAAGGATAAGTGGTGAGGGATGTGATCCTATACAAAGTATCTCACTCTCAGTGGGGAAAATACAAATCAAATGAGTAAAATGAGGATGGTCTTCTTTTCCTAATGTCATGTTTTCTTGGCTAGTAATTTTTTGTGATTGATATGTTTAATAGATGGTATCTCCATAAGTAAAGGACAAACTCCATGGTGGTAACCATGTCTTTTTCATTCTCTGCTGTATCCTTAGCACCTAGAACAGTATCTGACATAATGTGTTATTCAACTATGAGTGAAATGAATGAATGGGTTAATTAATTAATTAAATGGGACTTGCATTCTGACAGGATATGGATGGAAACTAGCAAATTAATGAATAAAGGTGGTGAAAAATAAACTGAGGTTTTTGTTGGGAGCCAAGGAATGACTGACTGCAGGAACAGAATAAGAAATATGGGCTAATAGGGCCTTCTAGTAATTGTGGTGAAAAATGAGTGTGGAAATAAAACTAACATTTGTTACATATGTTCCAAGTGTCTGCTACTTCCACAGGCATGAACCCATTTAATCTTCACAATTCCAGAGTAGAGTACTATTACTGATATTCATTTTACAGATGAAAATATTGAGACTCAAAGAGGTTAGATAACTTGCTCATGATCACTATTGTGTGACAGTCTCCTACAGGTCTGTCATGTGTCTGCATGACTTATAGGCAGAGACACTGGCTGACATTGTTCCAGACTACCTTTTGAAGGCTATGTAAACAGTTCAGGAAGAGAGAATGTCTCCCTCTGGAGCAAAAGTCAAGCATATTTACTGCCTATCACAAAAGATGCAGATACACTACATTCAGTTTTGCTCTCCTATAACACAATGCACAGCATGTGCTGATGTTTCTCAGTCTTCTTTGAGTAGTGCCTGCAGGGCTTAGAAACAAGAGATACTGATAGAATAAAATACTTATATTCTGGCTAATACTATTGCTGTAAAAAACAAAGTCCCTTATCTCTGCCTCAGGAGTCTCATATCTTCTGCCAGCACCCAGAAAATGTGGGAGGCTAACTTTTTAGCTTGCAGGCAATATAAAAATCTCAGCATCCTTGCAAGTCTTCACAGTCACACAGGTGGAAAACTATGGGAATTGCACCCAGGTCTCTTTCACTCTGGAATTACACTCTTTTCCCGAGATGATATTGCTTCTTTTGCCAGGATGGTGTTGCTTTAGTGGTAGTTGCTACAACCCATGTCATTCCTCCCTGCGCTTCCCCCATACTGATGTGTCACTAGACCTCACCTCACTTTTCAAGTTTGATAAGTGGGTGGCCCATTAGGCAAAAAAAGAGAAGAGGTTTAAAGTATATCGTTGTCTTTTCTTCTGTCATCTGCCTTAACAGAAATCGTTAATCTGTCCTCCCAATTCCCTAGTCATGCTATTTTCCTAGGGCTATGGTTCTTGCAATTGTCAGGATTTTGCCAGGCACATTCATATTAATGGAAAGAATTCCCAGAGGACCTAAGTGGAACAGCTTAGACACTTCATAAATAACCAGTTAGTTTTAGCTTTTAGGGGGATATTTGCCAAATCCTACATTAAAGACACTGGGCCTCTTCTATCTCTGATGGGCCACCTGAGTGGTAGGTAGTTCAAGTGGTGTACAAAGGTGGGATTCCGAGATCACATTTTGCACATATTTCTAAATCCTGAATTGGTTGCGTAAAGCTGTCAGTAGAGATTTCTAATCTCAAGAATCCTAAGCATTACTTTTATTCATTTGGGTCTTTTGTTCTCACTGTTTGCAAACTCTTTTCATCTTCAACATTATTGAGGTGTTAGAAAATCATTCTGTATGCTAACGCTAGAGAAACAGCTGCCATGCTGGGATTGGAGAAGGGAGAAACAGGAGACCGTGGAGGAGTGAGACCGTTCTCATTTATCACACTCCCAGAGGACGGCTCTACCAGAAGGCCTGATGATTTGCCTAAGACTTTCACCAAAATTATCGCATGCCTTCTTCACAACAGCTCTTTGAAGACACTCAGATCTAAAGACATTCAGTTACAAATCACACTACATTTACAGCAATGTTGCAACTAGAATTCCTTTCCCTACCCTGATTTCTTAGCAAGTTCAGAGAGCAGTTTCAAGAAGGCAGAGGACTAGGAACATTTGGATGAAGATTCTTTTATTGTGACAGATTCTGGCCATCCTGCCAGGATGCAGGTCCTCAGGAAGCAATGATCAGGGTAAAGTCAATTCCAAGCAATGCCGTACCACACTTCCTTCCATGAGCACTGGGTGGAAGGATTATTTGCGCCGTTTAAGGACTGATGTACTGCAAAGACATGGAGACTGAGGACTTCCCTATGGCTTTCTGCTGTCCTCTCTATGAACCCCTCTAGTCCCTGTTGCTCTTATTTGAACAGAGATTGATTGTTTCACTTCTTCATTTCTGGACATACATTCACGAAGCTGGACTCTGCTTGGGTTAGTCAGAGGTAGTGGAAAGAAAACAGTCCAGAAAAGGACTATATATATCAAACCTTCCACCAGCCTGAACCAAGCAAAGAGGACTACGATAGCACAGGGCAGCACTTGGAACATAGGCATCTATAAGGTGAGGAGGGTCTTGAGAAAATGGCCTCAGGGTTCTTTTTTTTTCTGTTTGTCTGCTTAAAGAGGCAAGGGATAAGAAAATTATTAGCTTGTTTCTGGCCTGCCAATACTCAGGTGGGCAACAACATCTCTAGGGCCCTAGAGATACTTTTATTTGTGGTGTGAGCCTTAGGTGTTCTTTAAGAATAGGGAACCTCATAAAACCTGCATTAATTTAATCCCTTTGTCATACATAACAGAGGTCCACTTAGGACACTTCAAGAGAAGAATGATTACGGGGAGTGTACACATGGTTTGGGAAACCACCAGATTCCAAATCAGCTCTAGGCAGCAGCACCTTATTCTCTTCCTCTCATGTGGCATCCCTGCTTCCTTCTGTCTTTTTCTATTCTCTTCTTGCCACCTATTGGAAAATTCCCAGGGTCACATCTTTTGAGTAGAATAAGCAATCCTATCTGCCAGTGTTTCCCAAATCATGATACTTAACCCCCTGTAGCCTATAGCCATAGCACTGTGGCATCCAATCCCATCAGATCTCAGAAGCTAAGCAGGGTAGGACCTGGTTAGTACTTGGATGGGAGACTGCCTGGGAGCACCAGGGGCTGTAGGCTTGGGAAGAAGACCCGACAACCCAGTCCCAAAAATAATCAGCCATTGAAAACCCTATGAATAGCAGAGAAGCATGATGATAGTGTTTTGTCTGTTGTACATAGGGTTGCTATGAGTCAGACACCAACTCGATGGCACCTAACAACAACAACAACCTCCTGCATCAGATTCATCTTAATGCCTGTTAAACCTTCAAATTTCTGGGCCTATTCCTCAGATGGACAGAATCAAAAGTTTAGGATCAGATAACTGGCATTTTTAACAGGCTCTTCACATATCTTTGTGCACATTAAAGTTGAGAATCTCTGCTCTCTATTCTTTAACTTCACTTAAGTTATTGCCTCTTTCTGGAAAGTTCTTTCCTTTCCATTCTCTGCTTGGTAAAATCTTGCCCCATCCCTGGAGTCTGAGCTCAGATATAGCTGCCTGCATGAAGAATTCCTTGATTTCATGTCTCCTTAACTCCAACACTATCCATTTGAGAGAAATGGAGGATGGGATGGAGGATATTGGAGGTATAAGAACTGGGATACAGATACATGTTGTGGATATGAGAAAGTGTATATGGGATGCAGCTTGCAGTAAGGACTTGTATTTGGTCCCCCAATTTTTATTTGGAAAAATATTGCAAATAAAAAGTAAACTATGATGAATACTAGCGTACCCTTCATCTAGAAATTAACATTTGACATTTGTATATACATGCTTTCTCACAAATATATATATGTGATATACACATGTATGTACTCAGCTACAACATTTGAAATAAAATTTTCAGTCATGCCACTTGACAACTAAATGTATCTCCTAAGAACAAGAGCATTCTCTCATGCTCTTGTATAGTCATATCATTATCACACACCCAGAATTTAATATTTTAATATGATAGAATAACATTATCCAATATTGACTCCACATTGAAACTTCTCAGTTTGCCTCCAAAACACCCTAGCTGTTTGTGTTGACAGGATTCAATCAATAATAATGGATTTCATTTGATTGTCTTTTCTTTAGGCTCCTTTAACCTAGATTCTGAAAGAATACCTTTCACGTTTTTCTCAATGATACTGGTATTTTTGAAGAGTCTAGATCAATTGTCTTATATACAATCTGTATTTTTCTGATGGCTTCCTCATGATTCTATTAAGATTAAACATTTTGGGTAAGACTACCACAGAGGTAATGCTGTTGATGCCCCACTGCATTACAGCCATAGGTCCATATGTCATTATCCATTGCCCTGTTATTAGTGGTGATAAATTTGATGACTTAGCTAAGGTGGATGTCTGCTGGAATTCCTGATTGTAAAAGTGCATTTTTCTTTGAAAACAGTAAGTAATCTTTGGAATAATATCTTGAGACTGAGTGAATATCTTTCTGCTTCCACCCCAAGACTTTCACCAATGGCTTCAGAATCCATTGATTCAACTGTTGTCTTGAAAAAGAACTCCGAGAAGTAATATGTTCTGGGAGCTACTATACTAACAACATCCGCATAAGATATATACTATTAATAAGAATAATGAGAAGAACTATCATTATTAAGTGAACTAGGCCAGGCACCTTATATAAATTAAATCACTTGATCTCTATACCAATCTAATGATTTTACAGATGGGAAAACTGAAGCTTAGAGAGGTGAAGTTCACACAGCCATTCAGAGTGGAAACTGAGATTCTGGCATGGTGGCACATACTTGTAATCCCAGCATTCAGGAGGCTGAGACAGGAGGATGGAAAGTTTGAGGCCAGCCAGGACTAGATAGCAAGACCTTGTCATGAAATAAAACAGTGGGGACTAGACGGCGTGGTTGTGCATGCCTGTAACCTCAGGCTCAGGAATCAGTAGTCAGAGGCAGGAGGATTGAGAGTTTGAGGCCAGTCTGTGCTACATAGTGAAGTTATGTCTCAGAAAACCAAGGGCTGGGGATGTAGCTCAATGGTAGAGTGTGTCTAGCGTGTGCAGGGCTCTGGGTTTGAGCCTAAGCACTGCCAAAAATGTGGGAACTATATTAAAACTCAGTTCTAATTATAGAGGCCATGGTTCCAAAAGCTATGGTATACTCTTCAATAAGCAATAATTCCACCTGACTTCAGAATTCTATTCCCATTTTCTTCCAAAGAGTTCCAGGTCCACAACATTCCTGAGATTGAGGAAGCAGGGACACAGGACTTTCAAAGGGGGAGGGTGCAACAGAGAAATCAATTGACGTTTCTGTGATCTTACAGCAAGAGAGTAACTGAACAGGGCTGCTGATGGAGAGAACTTTAGCTCTTGCTTACGAATTTGACTTTGATTTAAGAGGTAGCTGAGAACCACTGTGATTTCTGAATAGTGCTTGCTGAACCCAGAATGGGCTCAGGTTTGATTAATATCACTGTTCTTGGTTTGGGGAAATGCAGCTACTTGATAATAAACAGGTCTGCAGAGTTTGGTGAAAAAGACCAATGTTGCCTAACAGCCCCTTCTGTGCTTGGCATATTTGATTGTCCTTGGGTTTATAGCTCTCTGTCCAGTGTGATGCAGAGAAAAACTCTTCTCTTAGAATCTAGCTAGCTCAAGAAAATCTCTCACCCTCACCCTACACCCTCCATTCCCAAAAAACAGAAAAACAGCCTTTTAAAAGCACTCCAAATTTATGTAGGCCACAATTTTCCCTGTAGTCTGCTGATTCTCCCATGAGAATGCCCAGTAAAATGCTGCAAATGCTGCAGTGAACTGAAAAAACAAGACAAACCACAAAATCTAACAACCCCAAGACTCTTCTGCTTTAAAGAGCCATTTGTAATTTGGTTCTTTATTGAACATTTAGTTTCAGGTTGTCCCTTTCTTAGTAACTAAGGTGTCAGGAAAACATTTCTTAACCTGTTGCAGAGTTTCATTTACGGCTGGAGACAGACACAGGTACACATGGAGTATCCTCTCGACTTTAGCATTTGTGCTGTTGAATTGAGTACATGTACATATAAAGTACCATCCAAATTGGCATATGTCCTGATAAAGTAAATGTCATTGTATACAGACAAACAAGATTTCAAGGTTGAAGAGTACTAAGAGGTCACCTAGCGAGGCCCTGCATCATATTCCTCACGCCCTGGCAGTAGATGCTCAGAGCACCTTTGTACTGTGATTCCAAAGTTTGAACAGCTCCAGTGACAAGTTGCTTAGTAACTTTCAGAGGCAGCTGGTCTCTCTGACCAGCTTTGCTTAGCAAAGGCCCTATAAAATAAAGTTTATCTCCCCCATACTTTCTATCCTTTGTTGTTGTTGTTGTTGTTAGGCACCGTGGAGTCGTGTCTAACTCATAGGGACCCTTACAGGGTTTTCAATGGCTGATTGTTTCAGGATTACCTCAGGAGTGGGTTGCCATGTCCTTCTCCCTTTTTTTTTTTTTTTTTTGTGGTGCTCAAAATCGAACTCGGGATCTCAAAGACTCCAGAGCGGTGCTCCACCAACTGAGCTAAATCCCAGCCCCTTCTATTCTTTAAGGACTACTTTCTTCCTTTGGAGTCACACAGAACAAGGGATGTCCTTTTCTGTACAGGCCCAATTCCCCTATCCTAGAGAAGCTAAAATTTCTACCATCACTTTTCCCAGTCAGGACTCTCTGTAATGACTTGTCTCCACCTCTAACTGCTGCATTTTGGTAGTATGTGTTTCCAAGACTCATTCTCCCCCTGGATGCTGCCCTACCCAGCCCACCAAGCCAGCAAAGGCTTCTGGGAGGCTAAGCCCCTCTGAATCCACTGCAGTGCCATCTCTCTGCTTGCCAAAAGCCATTTAAGACAGCAGGTAAGTAAGCAGTTAGAGAGGTACATTGGGTTTCTGAGAGGCACCAGTCTAACTAAGGCAGAAATAGGCTCTAACTTAATAATCTGCTCATCACACACAGTAAGAGACACCCTGACTTATTCAAAGACACCGTGGGTGGTGCAGAGGATGAATAAGCATGATTCACTGCCACTCTGGCACCCTGGGCACGAAGAATAATAAAACCCAAAGAATTGTAGCTGCCTGAGTAGTAAATTAAGAGATCCAGGGCTCAGCTAGACTCTAGACATCAATGTTACCATGGCAATAAAGGGCCCCAACGTTCAGCAGCTATTACAGAGCAGGCATCTAATAGGCTAGTCTATGTCACAGCCAAAGCCCAAGGGGCTAGCAAAGAAGAGCAATTAGCATATGCATTCATTACAAGCCTCTGCACACTTCTTCTCTTAATTCCAATTAGTTATTTGTTTGAACCAACATTTCTTGCCTGCATTATACTCATTAGTGCCTTTTAGCCACTGGAAATAAGCTTGAATTTCCACATGGACCTCACAATTTTCTAAGCCTTCATTTTTTCCCCTGGAGGTCTGGTCTTATATACTCACAAATCCATGGCCTTCAATCCCTCGAAATGAAAGCATCTCTCACTGTGCAACTGTATTTGACAGATGGCAACTCTGCTGAGGAATGTGATGTGCTAAGGGATCTTCCGGGAACCCAGTGAAATAGGGATCTGGGGCCACTATCTGAACCATTCAAGTCAAGGAAACCCTCTGGCCTTAGCCAGTGAGCCTGCTGGCTACTCCTGCTGGCCAGTACTCAGATGCTAGCTGTTTGGGAGGGCAACTTCGGGCACTGGGGACCACAATGGTCCCATCAAAGTCAGGCAGTAACTGTTCCAGTTTAAAATACTGCCCTTCAAGGTGTAGCCCAAACCCTGCCTATTCTGAGAAGCCTTCCCTGATCATTGTGGCTTCAAGTGCATTCTCACTCATTTATACACTTTGAAAAGGGTCAGCAGTTATAGGCAGCCTCTAGCCTTAGCTTGGCCTAGAGCTTCCTTTACCCAATGACTTCAGAGTTCATAGGCTGCTAATGCTGGGATGGACAGGAGTTCTAGAGAGTGTTCAACAATACCTGGACGATTGTGATGGCAAACAACTCTTCAGCTTGCCTGCATTCACCTCCCACATTCTGCCTAAAGAACTAGCCAATTCCTGAGCAAGGAAAGGTTCACAATTGCTCTTTGATGGCTCTTGGATACACTGCTTCCCCCTACATTTTGGCCCATAAAAACATATGCCATCACCAAGCACTGTGGTGCATATCTGTAATCCCCAGCAACTGTAAACCCAGCAGGATCACAAGTTTGAGGCCAGAGGCAGCCCACACAACTTAGTAAGAACTTATCTCAAATCAAAATTTAAAAAAAGGGACTAGGGTTGCTCTTCTGTGGTAGAGCACTTGCCTAGCACAAGATCGAGGGTTCATCCCCCTAATACTGGGGGGAATAGTCAGATGCCTTGAAATAACTCATCTCATGGTAAATTCAAAGATTCTCTGAGGGGTGCTACTACCATCTTTTCTTTTTACCAGGGAAAGAAGGACAGAAACAGTCCATAAGATTGTTTCTGCTCCCAGTTGTCATTGTTAGTAACCATATGGTTTTACCAGAGCAGGCAATCAGGACAAAGGGCTTATAAAATCAGCTGCTAATGCTTGTGTCCAAGGAATGTGCATGTAGTTTTAGAAACTTGGATAATTAGCCATTAAGTTTGCTCTCATATTCAAGGCTTCTTTTTTTCTTCCTTCCTTCTTGCTTTTGTAGCTACTGCTCCATTTGGAGCCTCATTGGGCAATTCTGACTTCACTTTGCTACATTGGTAAGCATACTGCTTTGTTTTCAAAATTGGCAGGAATAGTTTCTCCTTTAACTACATTTGATTATGAATTCATACCAATTTTTGTTTTTGACATACTATGAGATTTGGTTATTTTACCCCATTGAACAGCTGAGCTGATATTACAGAAGGCAGCCTACACTATGGTTGAAATACTTTGGGAATACATTTATAAAAATTACCCAGAATGCTAGGTAATAAGAGATCCTGGAGAATGGAATATTTTGTTACCTGAGGTCATGTAACTCCAAATCTCTTTTATCCCCCTACTCTTGATTTTTTAACTGTCGCTAAAATGATCATGCTCTCTTCTCTTAGTAAGATAAGACCAGTTTTACAACTCTTTGTTTTGGTTCTGAGGCTTCCATAGGCCTCAGAATTCTCATATCAGACATCAGAAATAACACAGATTACTAGAGTGGAGAAGGTGTAAGAGATAGAGCTGAACATCTATCCAGCCCAGATTATCCCCTTGGAACATATTTTGCTTTTATTAAAATCCATATAGAGTAGAAAAATATTACCAAGTAAATGATAGAGAAGACTTAGATGGGGGGGTGGGATGGGGGGAAGCACACAAGAGGGTAAGAGGGAAACTATATGAATAATGTACATCAAAATGCATATATGGAAATGTCACAATGAAAAGCATGTCAGAATGAATCACATTAAGGTGCACATTAAAAATTTCCAATAAAAAATACATATAGAGAGGGAAGAGTTTCTCTTTTTTTGTAAGTGGCTTTTTTCTCTGCAAAGAAGGGTTTGGGGGGGAGTTTCTGTTAAGAAAGAGTCCTGATTAGTAACATTATTGTAAATAGAGTCCTTATTTGAAATTAACCACAATTGAAGCCATTTTCATCAGAATAGCTAGACTTAGGGTTATGACTATGTCTATCTATCTAAGTGATTACGTTCTTTTTCTTGGTTATGAATGCACCTGGAATCTCGTTTTCTGCAACAATTTTAGCCACCTGAGGGTAATGGTGGACGAAATTTGTGAGGAAAGGATCATACACTCCACTGAGGCCTTTTAGCTACACAGGCTCCAGTGGCATGGACCAAACAGACCAAAAATGCTATACAGTGTTCTCAGTTGTTTTTACTAATTTTTCTTTTGTTGGATCCCATTTTGGCTTCAGGAGTTATATATGTCTGGGAAACTGACACTACAAAGTTCTGGCTTGTTCCCTGCCCTGATGCGAAGGGATAAATATAGATCTCAACCTCTACAGAAATTTGGCCAGGATTCCCAAGGGTGTGTGCATGAGGGGTAGTGACTGATGGGGCCACTCTGACATGTGGGATAGAAAAAGATTTCTTTGTGTCCAAGACCCTCTTTGGGGCAGGGGCAGTTAAAAGCAGGAGCCTTGTCTTAAAAATTCGAAGGCACAACCCACATTTTAGAGAGCTCATGGGTTGACACAATAAAGAATACTGTAGATGGCTTAGAGTGTGGGGGGAAGGGGGTGGGGAGAGCTAAGGGAATCTTCCCTGACACCCTAGATCCTTTTGCATGAGGTCAGCCTGATTAAAAAAGCAAGTTATTCTTGGCCATCTCCCCTCACCCCAACTCCCACCCATGCCCCACCCTCTGCACACTCTGATGTCCAACTCTCAATTGTGAAGAATATGACTGAAGATTTCCATTGGGCCCGGCACATCTCAGGCGCTTGAGAAGGGCAAGAGGTGGAAAGACACATGAAGGGTGGGGGTGAGTCGCTCATCCTCGTGACCCAGAATATCTCCCCCTCCCTGTAATGATGAGCTTGCTTTTCCATAAGGGCTTTCTTTTGATTCGGGAAAGGGACCAACCAATGAGAGAGGGGCATGTTAGATTATTTTGGAGAAGGGCTCATGCCAGCAGGGTTCACTTTTACCAGGTGCCAAGTGTCCCCAGCAACCAGTGTCTCTTGTCCCAGCAGAAGCTCCAGAACCCTCACCCACTTGCCTGCCTCCGCGGCGTCTTTGCCCACTGAGCAGTCATGAGACGGCAACTCCGGTCCCGAAGGGCTCCAGCCTTTCCAGACGGTTATCGCTACGGACTTGTGAGTCCCAGGGAGCAGAATATTTTGCTGCCCTCTTTTTAACGGGGTGGGCTTGGGGCTGCATAGGCCTTGGATTATGGCTGCCTCTTGGGATAGGCAGAAACAGTGAAGTTTAAGGAAGCCCAGGTTTTCAAGAAGGAGTAGCGACTCCCAGCACGCCAGGGCACCCTCAACTGCTGGATGGAAGGAGAAAGCCTCTCTTCCTGTGGAACAAAGAGAAGGGAAAGGGAAGATATAAGAGACTAAGGGAAGATATCAGAGAATAAGGGGGGAGTCTAGTATTGGAATAGACTTTTTGGAGTCTGGAACTCGAAGTTTCATTGCAGGAAATTTACCCAAGAGCGAAGGGAAGCTGAAGAGGAAGTGGAAGGCACTGCCTACCCAGCTGTCTCAGTCGCTTTGGATGGTAGCTTCTTAGAACCCAGCTGCTCTTTTTCTGAAACACAGATTCCAAACCATAGCTCAAGTCATAGAGTCTTTGAAAGGAGCCAGGAAGAAGCGCAAACACCATCTCCTGAGAACTTCCCATTATGTAAAGCAGGTTGCTGGGGCTCGGTGCCCCAGAAAGACTTGCAAGTTAGTACAGATGCCAAAGTGAAAATGGGAGTGTCCTCACTTCTAACCTTGTGCACGTCCCACTGTATTTGCAATACGCAGCTCCCTAAGCCCCTAACCCACTACCACCCATCTACCACCTTGCCTGCCACCTCACCCTGCCTACATGTGCGCGCGCACGCGCGCGCGCACCCACACCCACACCCACACCCTTTTGGCATCACCATGATATCTCTAGAGTGCATTACAAATTTATTTGATCCAAAAGTTTCTTTACATTTACTTTTCTATAAATTACTAACATATGCTGTATAGTATACATTCTAGTAGTATTCTGAAATCTTCCCCAGAGCCATATAGTAATCTGAGCCCTAGGAAAACAAAGAATAATCCATTTTTCTTTGATTATGGCCACTTATATTACCAGGGAATTAAGTGAAGACTGTCAAAAGCCAGCAGAAGAAAACACATTCTTTTAACCTTATATCAACTATGTAAAGCTTCGCTTAGCATTCAAGTGATGGTTTCTAATCTTTCTTCAGATATCCCCAAAGTCACTTCCAGCTCTCAAGGCAGTTATGATCTGTGAGGCATATATATTCCTTACTTGTCTTCTTTGCTATGTAATGTTGCTAACAGTGTTGTGTATAATTTCAATTATTTATCAGGAGGTTTAGATTTGAAGAAGATCTTGCTCTTGATAATACTAGATCAAGTTGAAAAATAAATCATTTCATGCAATTGCATGCTTCATTTTTCTTTTAAAATTAACCAACCATTTGAATATTTACAGAGTGTGACTCAATGGAAAACACAAATTTATCCTTTGGATCATACTGTTTGTTTATAGGTTTGTTTATATATTTAGATTGCTCAAAATGGAGCCATCCCCCTGTCCTTGAGACTTCCTTTTTAGGGAATCACGATAGCTCCAGCACACACCTACGACCACATCCCGGCACATTCACACACACTAGCGCATGAGGGTAGCGCCACTTTAGGAAACTGTCAAAAACAGAACTGTGGGGATAAGCAGTCTAATCACCAAAAGATTCCCTGCTGGATTTTGTTAAATAGTTGCATGAAACTGCATTTTACACAGGATTTAATTAATAAGGAACTTTTCAGGAAGGCCTGTCTTGCACAATGTGACATTTCTGTATCCCTGGAAGCAAGGAAGAGGAAAGCAGTAAGGCTCAGGTGGTGTGAGATCTGTGGGGGGAAATTAACTCTAAGAAGATTAATTCTTCCCGAGAGGGTAAGGCTTTAATGACAAGCCATTTTTAATAGGATTATCATGAGCGCTCAACTCTACAAATAAGATCAGGCTGAGGTCATGGCCAGCTGCTTCCTCCATAAAGCAGAGGTGGAAAGCAGGCATGGGCAACAAGGGGAGAAAAAAAAAGCCAATGAGAAAATATAAAGGGAATATAAATCCAACTGTGATGAAACATAACATTTCAAATTCTCAGGGAATTTAGTGCAGTGGCTTCTCTAGAGGCCCTGGCAACTACCCAATCTAGTGCACATGATTACTGAAGCTGAGGTGACAAACTGGGAGGAAATGTTGCCCCAGAGTCCTGCATCAGAACTTTGAAGACAGGCAGGTATCATTGATATTTGGTCAGTCCCCACTGGGTACTTAGCTGTGGCGTCCAAACTGTGGATGGCGACCAAGAGGTTAGAAAATATGGACTCTCCCTCTTGGTGCTCAAAACCTAGTTTAGGAAATCAAATGTGTACACAATTCACACACAAGTGAAAGAAATTTAAGAACATGTATTAATCCATTCAACACTGAGTGACAGATGATGTTTCTTTCCCTAAGCCTTATGCTATGAATCCATATCAGAGTCAGAAATCGTTGATGGTAAGCACCTGCAATCTTTTGGGAAGACAGAACCTAAGACATTATCATGCTTCATAAATTTGCTAAGCCACCTCTAGGCACTTGTGCTGAATGTGATGGAGGAGAAGCATCATTGTCCAGAGTACCAAGAGGATGGGTTCTGATGACTGACAGCTTGGTCATGATTTGGCTGTGTGGCTTTGGCCAAATCCTGTCCCCTCTCTGTACCTCAGATGGACAAGCAAGACTTGGAAGTTCTTGTAGTTCCAATATGGTGTGTGATATAGAGGTATACATTTGGACAAATTAGACCACAATTCAAGAGTTCATATAATCAAGAGATAGATAGTGTGGGAGAGACTAAATGCTGAGAGTGGAGCCTTGTCATTCTGTATCACTTTTACTGATTGTGAACAATCCAATTTGCTGAATTCCCCACCAAAGGCAGCATTTTTAGCTGAATGTCCTCTAAGTGGCCTTTGAGGAATCAAGCAGAAAAGGGGCAGCACAGCTCCTGGCCAGGAGCATTTGACACATCCAACCCCAACAGGTGCACAGGCCCCAGCACTCTTCAGACTTGGACAGCAGAGAGAAGGGAGGGTGGCCTCATTTTCTGCTGCTTCAGTGAACCTTGGCAAACTCTCAAAAGAGCAATGTTACAACACTCCAGCCTGTGGCTGGGAGGCATTTGAAATACCACTTGATGAAGTCTAGGTTTCTTTCCTTTTTTCTTTTCGTCTCTTTTCTTTTCTCTTTTCTTCTTTTCTCTTTCTTTCTTTGTTTCCTCTTCCTTCTCCTCCTTCTTTTCTGTTTAATTTTCTTAGAGCCATTCAGAAAAGATCGCAGTTTTAAAACTCAGTCAACAAATATGTGCTAAGCACTTACTGCATGCCCAGCTTTTTGCAAACTAGAGAACAGGGGGAGACTAAGGAAATATCAGCTGGGGTCCCAGATCTCAGGTGATATGTCCATATAGTTTAAGGCAGAAAGGGGTTCCAGCTATGACAAGAGATATCGAAGCAGAAAATAAGTCCCTATCTCTTGCTTCTGTTAGAAAGCCAGTCTAAGTTTTGAGGAGGGGTACAGCAATTGGCTTCTCCTCTTGATGTCTGTCCTAGGCTATTTTTAGGCCCAGTACAGGATGGTAAGGTTGAGCAGCTGAAATTGTACAGAGTGTTAGGACAAAGCTGGTTTGGACTGGAAATTTGCCATCCTAGACATAAATGTCTAAGACTACTCCAGCCTCTACTGTGAGCTCAGTTTTGCCCTGACAGATCAAAGTCAAGCTGGAGGCCGAGGCCCCCCGGACACAGTAATGACATGAGATGTCCTAGGGGAAGAGCCCAAATGCCTGAAGCCTAAAATAAAACTTGAACCCCTATGGAAAGAATGCTGACTCAATATGGGTCATATAAAGGATGTTTTCTTCAAAAGAACAAAGAGAAAGAAAATCTACCTTTTGAAACAATGCATATGTTTAATAGGGAAGTGGAAGTTTGAAGTGTCTCCAAATATTGAGCTGTTTCCATTTATTTTTGGCTGGTGGGATGTGCCGTTGGAAATATTTTTCCAAAAGGGGACTGTGTTTTGTCACTGTTCCAGGATGACCAGGATGAAGTGAATCAGAACTACTTAGCAGATGAAGAGGAGGAAGCAGAAGAAGAGGCTCGGGTGATGACAGTGCCTGGTTTGGAGATAGAAGAAGAAGAGGAGGAGGAGGAAAAGGAGGAGGAAGAGGGTCAGGGTCAGTCAATAGGCAATGCCTGGTGGCGAAAATTGCAGATCATGAATGAGTACCTGTGGGATCCGGAGAGAAGGATGTCTCTGGCCCGAACAGGTCAGAGTTGGAGTAAGTCCCATTCATCCCAGTGCCTCAGTCTGGTGTCCTTTGCTTTTGGCATGGTGTCCAGGGCTCCTTTACCATATACTGGATGAGCTTGTTTGCAAACTTCTCTTAACATTTCACATGAAGGCACCAATGCGTAGGGGAATGTCTGGACTGTGCAAAGATCCATCAGAACAAACTCCACCTAGATGAACATCCTTGATTGTGTAACTGAAATCCACTGGGCTCCATATGGAATGCAGAGAGACTGTGAGAATGAGTTGATAAAGCATAGGATTTTTTAAAAGCCCTGTCACTTTCTATCCATGTGACTGTGGGCTCATTATTTACCTTCTCTTAGCCTCAGTCTCCCCACCTGCCAAATGAGGGGGAAAGTCCCTGCCTTGCCTCTCTCACAGAATCAGAATGAGGTGCTAAAAATGTAAGATTGAAAGCACTATACAGAAGACTATTTCTAGGGTATGAGACCCAAACTCCTGCTAACCTCATCAAGAGTTTATAAAGCCTTATCACTAACTAGTAGTGATAGAAGGGAGCCCAGAAGCCCAGAAGCCCAGAACTAGTAATGATAGAAGGGAGCCCAGGGAGTCCCTGGCCCTAGCTTGTAGGTGCCTTACTCCCCATACTAGACATATTGGATTTGGGTTTAAGGCAATCATTACTCAAGATTAAGGCTTGGCTTCCTTCTTATTTGATCAATGGCAGAATTTGGTTCCTTAGCTTTTCCTCATTGCACCACATGCTGTCACCATTTTTACTTCACAAGCTCCCCAACACTGTTCTCAAGGACCTCCCCACTGCTTCCACTGTTACTGCTGGGCCTTCCCCTAAGTAGTGAAATTCATACTTTCCACACTCAGCACAGCCCAGAAAAAAGAGCAGTTGCTGATTTGTAACTCCGTTAGTAATCCACAGGAGAAAAACTAGAGGATACCATGGATGAAATAAGTATCTCCCACTGCCAAAGTCTAGGTTGGTGAAGTGGATGCTCGTGCCTTCCAAATGTCCCTTTAGCCAAGAATTCTCTCCTTCATAGCTAATGCTGCTTAAGGAAGTTAGGGTGAAACAGCCAGCCTTACTTCCTGGAATTAAGAATAGCAGGTGTGGGGCTCTAAACAACACTCATCTCCCATCAGCCCTCCTCGTTTCTCAGCCCCACCCCTGCCCATCCCTCGAACTCTCAACTGGAACAAATGTACCATTTAAGAGACATTCTGACATTCCGGAAGCGGCAGACAAGTGCTGGACCCTCACTGGGGCTCCAAAAGGGGCACAGCTGTTTCTCCTTTGCCTAAAGAGGATGAGAAAAACAGGCCTTGTGAAACGCAAATGTGATTCTGGAAGAGGGGGCCATATAGTAACCCCTAAACAGCCAGCCATTGGAATTTCACCAGATGAGCTTATCTAAATTGCTCTGATGGATGGGCAATACAAAGGCAAATAAATGGGGATGAGGGAGGAAGTTTCAAATAATTGGGGAAGATATGGCAGTAGGGACACTGGACAGGAGGCCATAATCACACCCTTGGTAAGGGGGTCTAAGGAGATCCCACCAGTTCAGGCTTCTTCTGTTGGACTACCCCTGGGCAAAGGGCAAATGATAATATGAATGTGTAGGCCATAGTGCAGATGCCTTGCTGCCCTCTTTCGTGATGCCTAGGTACCCACTTGGGCATTTACTAACCCTGTTCCAACTTGGACATCAACAAGCCCAACCTAATCACCCAGCCTGTTAATATGCTCTGGGCGTTTCCTTTGATAGCTGGGCAACCCCTATTCTTAGAAACTATTTGTGATTTTATTGGATACTGACAAGAACCATATGAGGTAGTAATATTATTATCCCCATTTTACAGATGCAGAAACTGAGGCTTAGAGAGGGTAAGTAACTTGTCTAAAGTCACACAGTAACTAAATGGCAGTTCTGGGATTCAAACACCAGAGTTCATTCTCTTGCCAGAATACCACACCATCTTCATGATTTTCAACAATGAACAGGGCTCTGATAGGCGGGGCCTTAGGATCACATGGACTATTTCAGTGAGCAGCATGAAGGGTTGGCAGCATGATTACTCAGTGGTCTGTCCAAGCCTGGGTGGGGGACATTCAGGAGAAAAACCTTGATTACCTAGAGGAGGGTCCCAAGTAAAAGTTGAACATCTAGAGCAAAAAGAGTAGGAGGGATCAACGACTTCAGAGGGAGACCATGCTTGGTTTTGCCTAGGGGGACGTGACGAAGTAAGGCTATCAAAGAATACAGGGCACCCCTTCGTGGCTAAAGCTGAGGGAACCCATTGTTAGTGCCATATTCCCAACTACAACTCCCTGGCCACACATCCCTGCGAAGGGAATACACCTGTGTTCCATTGCTTTCCTTTCATGCATGAAACTGAGTCTTTTGATCCCCTGGGGTGACCCTAGCTGTTGATCCATTTCCAAGATGGGGATAGAGGTAGAGAAATGGAGGAGGAAACACTGGGCACATCCCATTAAGGTAACCAGTGGGCACTAGTCAAGAATCACAGGCACATAGACACTGTTGTTCCTTCTCTGGGGTCTCCAACTATATCAATGTGTTCATGTTCCAGCTCTGCTCTAGGTCATCTTATAAAACATAAAGGATTAGTTTCATTTCCAATTGGATTACTATAGGTTTTATCCTCTCCTTCTCTCTTAATTTTATTTGGCTCAGGGTTCAATTTAAAAATTAATATTTGAATTCTAATTTGGGATACAGCGAGGTTATGTGGTTTGTTCCAGTTTCTGGTTCATGATTCAATTCAAATCTGTAGTCTCAACATCATGTCACTGCTGTGAGTGAAGCCAAATATTGTTGCCTGAGACGTCCCCAAGGAGGACTTGAAAAGAATTTCTCAGCGGTTATTACACTCATTCACCTCGCTCTATGCTGGCTGGTCCTGTGGCAATCCTAGTCCTAATATAGCCTACAGAAGGACAATTCATACAACTATGCTTCTATCCTATAGTAATAATCATAGTATTAATAATAAAAATAGTAATGACTGACATTTCTAGGGCACTTAATATCTGCCAGCCTCCATGCTATGATGTTTATATACATTATTTAATGCTAATATGGAACCTAACAACAACAGCAACAAGAATTAGGAGCTATTATCGTCCTTATTTTCCAGATGAGGAAATTGAGACCTAGAGTGGTGAACACCATGGTCCAAGACTAAACAGCTAGTCAGGATGGGATGTAGGAAAAGGCTACATTTCAGATATTGTGAAGGATATAGATGAGAACATCACGTAGGTGCTAAACTTGTTCTCATTTTATCTGTATGGAATTGGGTGCTAAGAGGTTTTGCAACTTGCCCAAGTTTACAGACAGCAAATGTCAGTGATTAAGCACCATTTCCTCCTCCTCCCTTCCCTGCCCTTTGTAAGCATTCTCTTTGAAAAGCAGAGCCACTTAAACTTTGCTAAAGATGAATAAGATTTGAAATAAGTAGGGTCAAATCTCACTTTGCCTTGATTAGAGGCAAGTCCAGTGGAAATTAATCAAAAGTTTGAATTATAGACTATGTGAAAAGAAATGCTGTTTTCATCACTTGCAAATACAAATAATCACTGGAACCAAGCTGCTAGGACTCTTCAGGGCTCTGCCTTAATGAATAGTAAAGAATGATTTGTACTTAGGACATCAACCATCGCCCAGAGGACTCTCAAGCAATTTGCCCTCTGCAGTACTTTAAACTCTACTCCCCTGTAAGCTTGTTCATGGTCATCATGTGCTCAGCAAGCCCTTCCATCGAAGATGCTGTAAAGGTAAATGGCAGTCAGACTCCTGACGCAATCCTCGAAATCTAAATAAGCAAGATCATACTGAATCTGGGACATTATAAGAAGCCATCTCATGTCTGGGTTGGTTCTGGTTCATGAGTTCAGTGGGGAGGCAGGGCTTGTTGACAAGCACTGACCACTGTCATCTTTGATTGCTCTGCAGGCCTGATTTTAGTCATTTACTTCTTCTTCTATGCCTCCTTGGCTGCTGTGATAACCCTCTGCATGTATATGGTATTTCTGACCATCAGTCCTCACATGCCCACCTTCACTGAGCGTGTGAAACCTCCTGGTAAGTGTGCCCAAATGCCCTGTGTTGTCAGACCTTGCTGGACAGAACTCTGCTTGCACAGCATGTTCAGCCTCAATTAACTTTGGTTCTTCCCGGTAATGACTTAGGGATTCAATTATTAAGAGTAAAAGTAAAATGGTACTTGGCAAATTGTGGTCCTTTTCATTTTGATTGCCTGGGGGAAAATGGTTTCATGGGAATCGATACAAAAAAAATAATAACCAAGAATGGGTTAATATATCCAAGATCTGTTTTTGTTGCCAGGAGTTATGATCAGACCCTTCGCTCATAGCCTGAACTTCAACTTCAACGTTTCTGAACCTGCCACTTGGCAGCATTATGTGATTAGCCTCAATGGCTTTCTCCAAGGTAAGTAAATTTCTCTGAACAGTGAAAAGCTTTTTTGAACGGTGATGGGTGGGAATTCAAAATTCAGAATTCACCTAGCCCAGAAATCCCAGTCTTAGTAACCCCAACCCATCATTGTCTTTCCTTACTTTGCATCCATCTTCAAACAATCAAAAATGCTCTAGTGTGTGACTGTATGTGGCCGTGAAAACACACAGGAAGCTCGCTGAGACAGAGAGAACTTGTTTTCTGTTCACCAACACCCTCCAGCACCTAGTTAAATCCTGAGCACATCTAGGTGATCAGTTTTTAAGTGACTCCTACCTTTTAAGCTTTCTCAAGATGAGAGAGTGCACTTCTTAGAGATCGACCATCTTAAAGAGAGAAAGCAAGTGGCTCTATATAACAGCATTCCACAAAGGAGTCAGAAGGATAATCTCTAAGCAGCATCATTTCAACATTTTTTTTTGCAGTACTTGAGAATTGGACCCAGGGACTTGAACATATTTTGCAAGTGCTCTACCAATGAGCTGTACCCTCAACCCATTTATTTATTTATTTATTTTTAAATTTTTTTGCAGTAACTTGGGGATTGAACCTAGAGCCTCACACATACTTTGCAAGTACCCTACCATTGGGCTGCCAATGAACAAGATTACAGGGGAGTAGAGTTTAAAAATTGGCCCATTTTTATTTTTATTTTTTAAATTTTGAGTGAGGGTCTTGCTAAATTGCACAGGCTGCCTCTGTCCTCCAACTCACAATCCTCCTGCCTTTGCCTCCGGAGTTGCTGGGATTACAGGCAGCCTGGCGCACTTCAACATTTTTATTTCAAATATCCTGAAGATGCCTCTCCACATTGTGTTATCAGATATATTTTCAGGTCCCAACAAATGGCTTTGTGGAAGGCCCTTCCACATGGTACAAGCTAAGGTAGTAGCAGGTTGGTTAAGGTTAAAGCAGATGTGTACACACAGATTCTGTATTTTTCCAGCTATCAAAGAGGAGCTCCCCAGCCAGGCATGGTGGTACATCCTTGTAATACCAGCATTTGGGAGGCTGAGGCAAGAGGATTGCTTGAGCTCAGAAGTTCAAGACCAACCTAACCAACACAGTGAGATCCCCCATATCAAAGAACAAAGAAAGAATGAAAGAAAGAAAGAAAGAAAGAAAGAAAGAAAGAAAGAAAAGGAGCTTACATATGGTTTGCACTCCTGCATCTAATCTTAGTAGGAGGGAAAAGTGATCCAGACTGGTTTAGTTATCCTGGTCTGGCTGAAGTGGGGAGATGAAAGTAGCTAGTAGGGTTTACACTGAATTAGGAGAACAATCTCTTATCATGTTCCAGGAAGGGTTATTTAAATACATAAAATTCATCATTCAACTTTAACCAGACATAATATAGTCCATTATTTTCATTTTACAAATGACAGAACTGGGGCTCAAAAAGGGGAGGTAACTTGATCAATATTTCCTGGCCAAGGCTAATGCCATGGCGCACACCTGTAATCCCAACACTGAGGAGGCTGAGGCAGGAGGATCATGAGTTTGAGGCCAACCTGAGCTGCATAGTGAGACCCTATCTCAAAAAACAATAACAAAACAATAACAACAACATCTCCAGGAACCAGTGCTGGAATCCACATTTTAATGCTCATGCTACCCAAAAATGTTATCCAGGGACCTGCAGCAAGGGCATCCCCTAGAAGTTTGTCAGAAAGGCAGAATCTCAGGTCCTCACCCCAGCAGTATTACATCAGAACATGCAATTTAATAAACTCTGCAGGAGATTTGTATGAACTTTAAAGTTTGAGAAGTGCTATTTTTCATAACTCTATGCTGTTGCCATCTAAACAAGAGTTAAAGACAGCTTTATGTCAGTAATGCTCAGTGCTATTTTAGGTAAAACTGTACTTCTTATTCCTCACCTGTAGAATGAGGGGGCTGGGTTCTTTCTGATCCACATAGTTCCATTTTGGGCCACAATAATATTTTGGGTGTCATAGCCAGCACAGTATCTTCCTTTCTTTCAAAATGTGTGTGAGCTATTTCACCTATGTATATTGCCAGAATCTCTGCTGAGGAAATTTCCCCAAGAAGCTAGATGAAGAAATACCAAATCTGACCTGGGGAAGGAGGCAGGGAACATTAGAAAAGCATTGTTTTTTTCAGTTCCTAAGAGTAGGTAATATGTCTTGCTAAAAAGAAACACATCTCCGAAATAGACATTCCATGATATCAGTTTCATTCCAATGAGGACTGAGATTTTGCAATAAAGGTCATGTCCATGGTCACATTAGTTTGAATGGAACTACCTCAAGAGAAACAATGAGCACATGATTTCAGCTTCTATTTAGAAAGTTATTTGAGCATAGGAGGGGGGGATCCCCCAGAAAACCTGGAAACGAATGTGTAAACAATGATCATCTGTTTCTTTGATGTGAGAGAGATTGCACACTCAGAATTTGTTCCTCTGGGTCAGTCAACCAAAGTTTTTCCTTTCTGGAAGTCTTGAGAAGGTTGCATCCTGATGTGAAAAAGGAATCATCTCGAGTTGTGGCAACCAGGTGACTGGTTCTTCCACCATGACAACACATCGGCCCACACTTCCCTGAGTGTTCAGCAGTTTTTGAACAAAAACGGCATGACCTTGGTGCCCCGCCCTCCCTATTCACCTGATGGTCCCCACCTCTGTGTGACTTTTTGTTTCCCTGGATGAAAAAACCCTCAAAGGGAAACATTTTTCTGAAGCAGAGGAGGTGAAACAAAAAATGATAGAAGCACTAAAGATCATGAAATCCAGAGTTCAAAACCTGTTTTGAGCAGTGGAAAAAATCTTGATAGGTGTATTGCATCAAACAGAGTGCTGTGAAGGTGACTGAAGTTTGAATATGTAAAAATAAATGCACATTTTTTATAAATGAATTCTGGGTTTTGGGGGTCCTCCTTTGTAGTTCTTGTTATTTAAAATGAGTAAAATAGCTGGGCGTGGTGGCGCACACCTGTAATCCCAGTGACTAGAGAGGCAGAGGCAGGAGGACCGCAAGTTTGAGACCAGAGGCAGTCTGCACAGTTTAGCAAGACCCTGTCTCAAAAAGTTAAAAAAAGGGGGGCTGGGGATGCAGCACTTGCAAAGCATGCAAGCGCAAGGCCCTGGGTTCAACCCCCAGTACCGCGGAAAAAAAAAAAAAAAAGAAAAAGAAAGAAAAAGAAAGGAAAAAATGATTAAAACAAAGCCTTGAATTGAAAGTAGTTTTGTCAAAAGAAAAGTGAAGGCATAGCCATAATTGGTAAAGGTTTAAAACTTCCAGTTACCTCTTAATAATATCAAGCCTAAGTCACAACCTGTCTAGATGTACCTCTGGCAGTACATTTTGAGTTTTACCTCTGGTATGTCATACATGTACAGTCTTCTCTGAAAATTTGAGTTACTTCAAACATGAGTACATGGCTGGGTCTAACGGGATTAACTGGGCTCCACCATTTAGAACCAAATTATAAATAATGTGGGAATTTCCAAATCCCAGTTTTATGACATCTGGTAGCTTAAAGAGTGAATACATTAAATGACCCTTTTCAGCTTGTACCTTGGACACCCGTCACATTGTATCCAATGTAAAGGGACACGAACTCTGAGTACCTCAAGTCTCAGTAGACAAGATCTCATCCCCTCAGCCTCTTACTGGAGATGCCCTGTAGTTGTCATTGGTTTCTGTCTTTCAACCTAAGTTCCTAATTTGTAGTGCTAACTTGCTTCTGTAACGGAGGAGGAACTAGTTTATCTCCTCGTGCTCTGCTTCCCCTCTTTTTCCTCATCTTCTTCCTTCTCCTCATTGCTTTCCTCTTCTTTCACCTTCCTTCCATTCCACAACACATATTTCTCACTCTCTTACATCAGGTGCTTCTCCTTGGCATTTCCTAAACTGAACTTAAGGAGATTGAACCTAGGAACTTAGTCTCCTTGTATAAGCCAACCCTTGCCATGATTCATTCCCTCCTCCAAAATCTACCAGCTATGTGCCCGATCTTCTCCCAAAAGTAGAAGGGGCAATTGCTCCAAGTTTACAGTTTATCTGAAAATGAAATACTTGAAAATAGAGAGAAGTTATAAGGTGACCAACATATGACCCAGAGATGGATATCCAGAAGTTCTGAGAGAATGAGAAACAAGGGAGCAGGAAATCAAGTGGGCTGAGGTTACTAAAACAGGATGGCTTCCTACAAGAGTATTGATGATGAAAGCTCATGGGCACCTGAAGCCAAGCCACAGGGCTTAGAGTAGACTGAGTGGACTTTCAGAGGCATACAAGCATGCTGGAAGAGAGGAAATTAGGGAGGAAGAACTGCTGAAAACATGGCTTTTCCCTGTAGCACTTTTCTAACATGACCCTTTGCCATCCACACATGCTTTAGGCTATAATGACAGCCTTCAAGAAGAAATGAATGTAGATTGTCCCCCAGGGCAGTACTTCATTCAAGATGGAGATGAGGATGAGGACAAGAAGGCCTGCCAGTTCAAGCGTTCCTTCCTGAAGAACTGCTCTGGTCTCGAGGACCCTACTTTTGGATACTCTACTGGACAGCCTTGTATCCTCCTAAAGATGAACCGGGTACATTAGCCCTTGATATCTTATGATGATAAGTGGATGAGTTGGGTAGGAGGGCTGTGGAAACTCCATTCCTTTTTGGCTCTGGTCTGCACACAATGTAGGTTTGACTGTTTTTACCAATGTATCAGAAATGCAAACAACCACATGAATCTATCAATTCTGTACTCTTTTTGACCATTGCCTGTTGCGATTCTTCTTCCCCACTCCCAAACCTGCTCCTTGAAGACCTCTGTCAAGAATGGGGTCCTAGCTGCACATACCTGTAATCTCAGCACTTGGAAGGCTGAGGTAGGGGGATCACAAGTTCGAGGCCAGCGTGGGTTACATAGTGAGACCCTCTCTCAAAGGTTTGTGTGTGTGTGTGTGTGTGTGTGTGTGTGGGTGATCCTGAGCAATTTGCAACAGAGGATTGACATGAGGATATGGTGGGGGACAGTTCTTATGTCATTAAAAAATTAATTTTCCTTTTTCTTGTCATGTCTTACTTAGGTGTGGCACAGCTTTTTACCAGGCACACCAGAAAGTTCCTTACATCTTTAGGGTTATTGTGCTGAAGTTTCCCCTGTGTATGAATAACAGACACAATAAAACATGGAGTAAACTAGACTGCACAACTCTAAAGATGTTTTGCAGTTTCTGCTGTTCACACACACACACACACACACACACACACACACACACACACAGGGGCTGAACCTAGGGCCTCACACATAGTTTGCAAGTGCTCTACCACTAGGCTGCACTCCCAGGCCATCTTTAAATTTTTATTATTTTTTTTTTTATTTTGAGATAGGCTCTCACTAAGTTACATAGGCTGCCTCTGGCCTCCAATTCTCTGTCTTCTTGCCTCTGCTTCCCAAGTCGCTGGGATTACAAGTGTGCACTACTGTGCCCAGCTTGTTCATAATATTTCTGAGAGGGCAAAATAGATGAAACTTATGCCTGAAGAAAGATGATTCAAGGGTTTGGAAAACCCTATTTTTACTATCAAATCTGTTTAAAAACAAAAAACAAACAAACAACAACAACAAAAAACACTGGTTCTCTTTTGCTAGATTGTAGGTTTTCGTCCGGAGCTTGGAGATCCTGTGAAGGTTTCCTGCAAAGTTCAGGTAAACTGTCCTTTTGAATAAGCATTGTTAGCATTTCTATTTTGTGCAAAGATGTAGTCATCTCTTCCACGGCCTTACAGGGGGAAGGACAGCAATAATGTTTTTCATGACTATACCTCCATTTAGTGCCTTTATGCCTTCCTACTCCAGAGAGCATTCAATTCCGTGTGTGTGTGTGTGTGTGTGTGTGTGTGTGTGTGTGTGTGTGTGTGTGCATGTGTGATGATTTATACCTATAAAAGCCAAAGACTGAACCTCAGCCAGGGGCCACAGCAGGGAACAATGATGTGCCAAGTCATTAATTGGAATTCTGTTTACACTCTTGCTTTTAGCTCTAATTACTTGTTTCCTTGAACTAAACAAACAGCTTTCATTAGAGTCATTAGTCCCTGATTTTAACACTGAATTTCACATTTTGCAGCAATGACCAGTGGCACTGGGTGTTGCAGTAACAAATGACTACAAGGGAAGTATAAACAGAACTCCATTAATATGCTAATTAACTGTCCTTCAAGGGACCATTAACTCCTATCTCATCTGCACCAATTAGCTCCCTTGTAGAAAAAAGCCCTAGATCTTGTATTTGCTTCTTGAACAGGCAGTAGCTCCCCCCTATTCAATAATAGCTACTGCATCCCCCAGCCCCGGACAGTTGTCATGCAAATATGTGAGGCCAGGTAATTCCATTGTTGGTACTGAAAATAAAGCTCAGAACTATAGTCTTCATGGTGGCCTCTCAAAAACAAACAAACAACAGCAAAAAGAAAAACAGCAAAAGGCAGCATTTATTCAGCCAGTATCCCACATTCAGGAAGTATTTATTGATCATTTATTACATATCAGGTACTTTGCTAGATGTTGGGAGTGCCAAGATAAACATGACTGTCTCTGAAATGAGGGTAATGAAGTATTACAAGTACAATGAAAGGGGTAGTGGTGATAATGAAGAGAGAAAGGTCAGTTCCCTGTGAGAGGTAGTGATTCTGAAGATGAGCTTCAAAAGGTCAGGCAGTATTTGCCAGGTGAACAAGGTAGAAAAGACATTCATTCTATTCACAGGTATTTGTTTATGTGTGAACAGTCACATGTGTGACTACAAAATTGTGGACTTGATTCCAAAGGTACTTCATGAAAGATAAATGTCATTGCTTTTTAGAACATATAGATTATAAAGACCAGCTCAGCTAGGCGTGGTAGTGCTCCCCTGTAATCCCTGACACTTGATAGGCTGAGGCAGGAGGATCCTAGGTCCAAGGCTAGAGGCAGCCTGCGCAACTTAGTGAGAATTTGTCTCAAAATTTTAAAAGTTATAAAGGGCACTAGGGTGTAGCCCAGGGGTAGAGCACTTGCCTACCATGTGTGAGGCCCATGGTTCAATTCCTGGTACCAAAACAAACAAAAACCTTCAGTCTTTGTGTGTGTGAACATGCATGTGTGGTGCTAGGGATGGAATCCAGATCATTACATATGCTGGGCAAGTAGTCTACCACTGAGCCACATCCCCAGCCCCAACTCAGTCTTTTGTGTGTGTGTGTGTGTGTGTGTGTGTGTGTGTGTGTGTGTGTGTGTGTGGTGCTGGGGATTGAATTCAGGTCCCTGTGCATGCTAGGCAAGTACTCTACAACTGAGCTACATCCCCAGCTATCCCCAACTCAGTCTTAAACTAGTTTGCTTTCTTTTCTTTTCTTTTTTCTTTCTTTCTTTTCTTTCTTCTCTTTCTTCTTTCTTTCCTTCTCTCTTTCTTTTCTTTTCTTTCTTTCCTTTCCCTCTTTTTTTTTCAGGGCTGGGATGGAACTCAGGGCCTTGCACATGCTAGGCAAGTGCTCTACCACTGAGCTACATCCTCAGCGCTTAAACTAACATGTTAATTGGACCAAGTTCTGCTTGCAGTTCCCTAGTATAAGCTGTTCATTTTTCAACTTACATTGAACTTTTCTGAGAATTATCCCCTAAAAAATAAATATTAGGAATCTCTCTGTACATTCTATAACAATCAATACTGGTCAAATCCACACCTACTGTGGAAATCAAGAAAGAAGTAATAATTAGAATAAATTACAGGTAGCTCAGTTTATGCCAAAACAATCATAGTACATTGACAGAAGTAGTAATCACATGGCCTTAGTGAGTAATTGACTAGTACTCAAGTACTATTTGTCCATATTTGCCCCCAGACCTATGCTGTTTAGGTCAAGCCTGGTGCATAAGTAGAATAGCCAGCCCCTTCCTGGCCTGACGTGATCAGAGTAACATTGTTGGATCATTTCCATTATTTGGGTCCCTATTGCTTATCCTCCAGACTCTACCTCCTGCAATTAAGCACTACAGAGAATGTGGTCAGAGACATGAATTTTGGTGAGCTAACTATAGCCTGTGTGCCCATGCATAGGTCCCTGCATAATTGATCTGACTTCCAGTAGAAACGAGCCTCCATTGTGCAAGTTGTGGAGTGAGATTTAATAAATATTTTTAAATTTTTACCTACCTCACCTCTAAAGTCTAAGAGTAGGTGGTAGGCTCAGTAGAATTCTTTGGAGAAGACCCATTTTCCAGAAAGGCACCAGGTACTGAAAGCCATTTAGAGTCTTTCTGCCAAAGTCCCCTAGAAGACAGAACAGAGCCATACCCACCACCCAGGCTGTTATTCAGTAGTCCTTGAAATGAAAAGCTGAGGCACATTTGCCCCTGGAAGTGCTCCTCTGGTGATAGGCCAAAGCTAAACTCTGTCCCATTCTGCTTTTGTGGTCTTGTGGGGGCAGTTGGTTGTGGGTCACACAGTGATTTTACCTGAGGCACAAGCCCCTTCACCTCAGACTCCAGCATCCCACATATACCTGCTTTTGCTTACAGAGAGGTGATGAAAACGACATTCGATCCATCAATTACTACCCAGAGTCGGCATCTTTTGACCTCCGCTACTACCCTTACTATGGCAAACTGACTCACGTAAGCTGTATCCCCTTCCTTCTTTGCTGTCATAAAGGGTTCAGAGGCAAAGGAGAGGCTGCTTGGGGTTTATGAGAATTAGGGAGCAGTAAGCAGTAATAGACAGATGAATAACTGCTCACCACAACAAGGGGTTCCCTCTACAAATTCCTATCACAACTACATGCCTTTCTGTATCTGACATAATCTCATATATGTTGTTGTTAGGTGCTGTCGAGTCAGTATCTGACTCATAGTGACCCTACATACAACAGACGAAACACTATTGTCAGTGCTTCTCTGCTGTTCATAGGGTTTTCAATGGCAAATTGATTTTTGGGAGTGGGTTGCCAGTTCCGTCTCCCAAGCCTACAGCACCTGGTGTTCCCAGGTGGTCTCCCATCCAAGTACTAACCAGGCCCGACCCTGCTTAGCTTCTGAGATTGGATGCTACAGGGCTACGACTGTAGACAATCTCATATATAGTCCGGTCTAACTCCATCAGTTTTCAGATGGGAAAACTGGAATTCAGGGAGAGGAAGCGACTTCTCAAGATCACATAGCTAATTGGTGGCAAAACCAGAAGCAAACAAATTATTACCATCGTGCTTAATCATACCCAAATACTCACACATTCTTTTTTCTCCCATTTGAAGACTTGGGGCAGTGAAGGCTTCATCTCCTCCATACGAACTTGATAGATACTTGTTCTGGTTTAATTCATGGTCTGATATCCACAAAATTAAATCATTCTGAGTCAGAATTGGTTTTCCCCAGAGAATAATCAGACATCTGACAGTGACTTATGAGAGAAAGATGTAATTTCTTTACCCTTTCCCAAGGCTGGGAGAGCATGTCATTTGCTGTGGTCATTTGTGACTTGGCATCATAAGATTTACTCAGTTTTCTTTCTGAAGACTATCCCATCCTGCACTGACTACCTGATCCTTCCCTTCTGCCACCTCCATCCACTTAGAATTCATTGTTCTTTCACCTACAGGTTAACTACACCTCCCCACTGGTGGCAATGCATTTTACAGACGTGGTAAAGAACCAAGAGGTGCCTGTGCAGTGCCAACTGAAGGGCAAAGGCATCATAAATGATGTCATCAATGATCGTTTTGTGGGTAGGGTAATCTTTACCCTGAATATAGAAACCTAAGAACTTTAGGGGGCTACCCCTACCATTTCTGTTTCTGTTTTATTTTGTGTTATCCCTGGTGGCATCTGAATTCTTTTCCTTCAATTAGGACACAGCCAGATGGACGCCTAAGACAGCAGACCATCTTTCCTTGTCTTTGACATGTGTATGAAGTAATATTGTGGGACCTGTTTAATTTTTTAAAAGGTAGTCTCTCCTGATGACAAATATATTACACTCATTTTATTTCCTTTCACTTAATACCAAGACCCATTCTTGCTGCTAAAACTCTCACTGTCGTGTAAACTTAGTACCTTATAAAATTCACAATAGCCATGGTCAGGAGAATGTCTATGATGCATATAAATTCATCATGTTTTCTACAATTTTATTGGTTTTAGAGGTGAAATTCCTCCCAGCCACGCTGATAATCTAACCTCCTCCCCCTCCCCCAAATTTAAAACTGCCTATCAAGGCCTTCTTTGGGAATCACCACTCAGACCAACCCAGACTACATGTAGGGCCACTCTACCCATAGAACTTTATATCGAAAAGGGCTTGAAAAACTGACTGGCTCCCACAGGCAACTAAATACTGATTTAAAGGCTAGTTTATCTTCAATAGAGAGAGAAAGCAGTGCTAGCTGGTTATTGTTCTGGGATAAAGACCTTCTGTGTGACTTCTTTTGGAAATGGGTCCCAGTGCAATCAGGGAGAACATTTAGTATACGGATGTGATTGGTGATTGATTCCTGGTTCTATGGTATAATCATCCAAAGGCAAATATTCCTGCAAAAAAAGTTTGTCTCTGCTTCAGGCAGAGGAGAAAATATGAAAGATCTCCAATAACCCATTTTTCTTGGACTGTTTGCTTGACAGTAGTGTGATTTTCTTTGAAACTATCAGAGATGGATGCGTTGACCCCTAGCTACCTCCTTGGGGGTTGAAATTAGTGTTTTCTGACTAATACATGGCAAGACAGAAAGCTCCCGCCAGGCCACCCTGAAGCCAAGGCTCATTAGCCAGTTTCATATTTACTTTAAAAATGACACGAGACTGATTTTTATCCCGGTTGAGAATCAGCCAAGTTGCTTTGTCTTATCTGTGTCCATGTGACCATTCCGTTGCTTCTTAACACCTCCACCAGGGGGAGGGCTGGGACAAAGAGAGAAGGCAAGCATCAGAGAACAGCTTAGTGTCTCAGGGTCCAAAACAAGCTAACATGCCACTTAGAAGCACACAGAGTCTGAATCTCACCTACAATGTTTACTTTTTCTCCAAACAGGGAACTGGCAGTTTGGTAGTGAACAGAAACAAGTGAAGAAATAACTATGATATAGTGTGGCAAGAGTTGTAAAGTCACTATGTGGAAATGGTATGGGGAACACGAGGGAAAACAACTGTGTCCAAGTGAGAAAGTAGCAGTTGAAATTTCACATGCAGAGCCACGGTCATGAAAGGATCATCATGTGTTTTGGTAACTATGAGCAGTAGAGTGTAAAGAGCTCAGAGGAATGACAGGGAACGGCAGGCAGGTATTCAGGGACTTTGAGGTTTATTCAGCAGGTGAAAAGGGGTCTTTACAGCATTCTAATGAGGAAAGCTCTGTGATCACATTTGCACTTTGGAAAGATCACTTTGGCAATCATAACGTGATGGGCGGATCATAGAGGGTGATTTGGGAATGAGGAGAAGGAGGAGTACAAAATGACCCCAATGCTTTGAGCTTGCCTAAAACTGAGCAGATGGTGATATCGTTGATCAAGACTGGGTGCAAAAGGGAAGCAAGTTTGAGGAGGAAGTTGTTGAGATCAGTTTTGAGCAGCTTGGGCCTGTGGTTTCGACTGGTCAGACACTGATGTGGAGATATAAACACATATAGAATTGGAGAGAAGAAAAGCTGAGAACAAAAGGCACATTTGATTATGTGAACTCACTTAAGAAATTCTAAGCTATTTAATCTTGGGAACTTGAACTAGTTGTATAAACACACTATACCAATCTAGTGCCTAACATACTGGCTTTCCCTTGGCTTTGTGGCAGAACAGACTGCTACTCATCTTTAGAATCTTCTTCCCAGGCACCCTCTAAGTCTTATCAACAGAGTAGAAGGGGGCTAACCACTTTTAACAAGTGATAGAAATCATTCATGACATCAGGTCTGTGGAAAATTCAGAAAGCAATGAAACTATCTCCTCCAAAACCATTTCCTTAACAAGCTCAATTTTCAAAACAAACCTTTAAAAAGAAAATGAACAAAGTGAAAAAGACAACTGTAAGACTGTTTAAAAATGACCACAACAAATTAAATCTTCAAGGTTCACTAGCAAAAGATAATAGAACATTAGATCTGGAAAGGATATTAGAGAGCATTAAGAGAAAACAACCTGCATTGCATCTGACTCCAGGTCCAGTGCTCTTTCTGCTCTGAGTTGCTGCTTACCAGAAAGTACCATCTTTTTAAAAATCAATAAATCATACCCCAAACATTTTGAAACATATGTCAAATTTGAGTTGAAATAGTTGACATTTCACAAGAATTCAGCTATTGGTGCTATATTTTATACGTAATACATGATCCTGTTAAATATGTTGACTATTAGACATGGGATTATGAGTCTTTTGTCATGTAGTATTTCTCATTCAGTGGAATGTATCATGTCCTAAATTTTAAAGAAATTTTTGAAGAGCACTAATACAGTTTGTGTTGTCAGCTAGGACATGAAAATGTAGCTTTATTATACAGAACTGAATATTATACAGTCCTAGATTAATGAATATGTTCATTAATATCAGATTTTAATTGTTCAATAAACTTTGAGTTTGTTACCTTAAATAGTCATCCATACTGTGCTGTACCAGGATTTGATTGGTATACTATCTGTTGCAATGCACTTGGATTTATTTGATTGTCAATGAGAAATACTACTTCCAAATGCCTTCATGGTTTTGTCTGTACTAGACTTTGGCTATTTCACCCTCCACTCCTCTGAAATCATTACCCTAAAGTAATCTTTCTTAGGCATCCATTTACTGGGGGTATTCATGTAGAAAAAACATTTATATTGTTTTGGGGAGTTGTTGACAACAATAAATTGAAATAAAAGAGTAATGTATGATTTCCTCTTTCTAGAGCATAACATTGATTTCTCCACAGGAATATTGGCAGCCATGTGTAAAACTTGACAATGGACAGCCTATTAGTTGAAGACTGTTTTTCTTCTCTCTCCAACGTTTTTTGACTCTTATGGTTTCACCCACATGAGGGTCCAAATTGTTTTATTTCCAGGCTTTTTCCTTTTGCACCCGTCCTTTTTTCATCAAGGTTGAGTCCTGGTATACGTATTCTGTTTATATAAGAGATGAACACTAACAGAAAATTTGAGGCGGGGGAATGGAACCAAGATCCAAAGAGAAATTCTGCAAATGACTGGTGAAAGCCTGGCTAAGTGACTTCAGCGCACATCTAACCACAAACTGTTTCCCAGAGCAAATCTCTCATGGCAATTGCAATTAAAGACAAATACTTTCCGTTCTCTTATTCAACTTAGAGGCAAGACTGCAACAGGAATCCTTTGTTTCTTTAGAAACTGCTCTGGCCTAGAATCTACTAGGATGATACAATTTGATTTGGAGTATGGAGGGGTCTCATGATCCCGATATATTTCTCCCTACCTAACTTCTTCATTAGAGTGATTTTCTTTATGACTGCCCCTTAAAATATTCATTTGTAATAAAATAGTTTTATCAAATCATACAGAGTTGTGAATTATACTGGGCTTTTATCCAAGCAGAAGTTGGAGGTTTAGGGGTGTGTGTGTGTGTGTGTGTGTGTGTGTGTTAAGGGCAGTGAGGGTGGATATGATAGATGGGAACAAAGAGGAAGGAAAAAGGAGTTGAAAGATTACTTCACAAAGTTCTTTAGTTGTAGACTGGAAGGGAAAAAGTGTTGATAGGGAGATCCAAAATGTTTAAGAAGGATAGAATAGACTCTTTGGTGGCTTACTCTCTAGAATGTATTTCCTTCCATCCAGGCTTCTGTATGACCATAACATTAGTCAGGGTCTCAATACAAAATAGACAGTATACTTGATAACCATTGGAAGAGGGTTGTTTTTATTAACGAGATTACATACAAAAGAACAGATATAAGGAACCACAGTAATCCAGCCTTGTTGGAGCTGAGTTCTTAGTATTCCTAGACCCTAAAGTTTATGATCAGGGAATAGTTAAGTGAATCCAGGAGTGAGTCATTTATAGTTGGCTGCCTTGAGAGGAGTGGTGACCTCGTTGATGGACTAAAATTACCCAGGTGATCCTACAGGGAGAGGAACAGGAGAGTGAATACTTAATCTTTCTCTTTCCTTCTATCTCTTGCTGGTAATTCTCCTTAATCAAACCCACCCCAAAGCCAAAAGTCAAAGAAACCTATTGATGGTCAATCCTGTCAGCCTCTCAAGGAAGAACACAGTGTAGAGAATGCGGAAAGTGCCTCTGAAGGGTTAAACAGGAGATAGTATCTAGCACAGCCATCAAGTGGAGGTTCTGTAAGCAGACTCCTTGGAGTCTGTTACAGTGTATGGTCATTTACTGAACCAACTCCAGTCACTGGGTCAATTTTATCTTCATACGTAGTCTGCTCTCTGGCTGAGGGTCAAAAGCATTAAGCTTTACCATTATGGAAACTTTTTTCTCTGTGACTTAGTATTCATTGTTTAGATTTTCTTTTGTATATTTTCCTAATCCAGTATTCTTTTGAATTCTTTTGCTTGCTCATGACAAATAAACAAATCAACAAAAAACCCAAACTGACTTAAGCAAAAAGAGACTGAAAAGTGAAGGTATAATTTGGCTTCAGGCATAGCTAGGTTCAGGAACTGAAAGATGCCATTAGGAACCAGTCTTTCTTTCTCTACCTCTCTATTCTGCCCTCCATCATGCTGGCTTCGTTCTCAGGCTCCACAATTAAGATAGGTAGCCTGCTGCCAGGATTCCTAGACCTACAACCTTGAAAGCTAACGTCTACTTGAAAAAGGAACTTCTCTTCCCTGAAAATTCAGATAAAAATTTTAAAAACTAATCTGAGCTCCCCACTGGTATGAATTGTATCCTATGCCAGTTGCTGAATCAATCTCTGTGTTCACTTGGAGAAACTCCTCTGATTGCAAGGCTCAAGTCACATGCCTACCTCTGGAGCATAAGGTGGCATCAGTACCACTCAAACTGCCTCAGTTAAAAGTCAGGAAGAAGTGACCCCCTGAGGAAAACTGAGGTGATATTACCAAGGAAGGATGAATAGATAGTGTCAGAATAGATATCCACTACATTTCATCAAATCCCATGCCTATTTATTGTGATATCTGAACTTTTCCACTAAAATCTTTTCAAAGTCTTAACATTAAGATCTTCAAAGAACTGTCCTCTCACCTTAACATAGCATGTTGTCAACACTTTTTCATCAGAAGGAAGAGAGTATGGGAAAGAGGACGCTCTCTTGATTTGTTCTGCTTTGTCTTTACCAAAGAAAACCTCTAGCTCTGCATTAAAAGTCTAGTTTGCCTAAATCATTTTTTCTAGAAAAGAATGTTACAGTCTTCATAAAACAATTAACATGAGCTAGAAGAATATCTCTACTTCCATGAAGAACAAAAATGTGAGCCAGGCACTATGTGGAGAGCCTGTAATCTCAGCAACTCAGGAGGCTGAGGCAGGAGGATGGCAAGTTTGAAGCCAGAGGCAGCCTGTGCAACATAGTGAAACCCTGTCTTTTATATGAATAATGTACATCAAAATGCATATATGGAAATGCCACAATGAAAAGCATGTCAGAATGAATCACATTAAGGTGTACATTAAAAATGTCCAATTAAAAATAGTTAAAAAGTAAAAAAAAATTTTTTAAAGTTAAAAAAGGCTGAGAATGCAGCTCATTGGTGAAGTGCTTGCCTAGCATCTGCACGACCCTGAGCTTAACCTCTAGTACAAAAGAAGAAGAAGAAGAAAAAGAAGAAGAAGAAGAAGAGCAACAACAACAACACAACAACAAATGTCGGTGGGGAGTGTAGCTCAGTGGGATAGCCCTTGCTTAGGACATAAAAAGCCCTAAGCTTGATCCCTAGCACAGAAGGAGGAGGAGGAGGAGGAGGGGGAGGAAGAGGAAGAGGAAGAAAAGGAAGAAGAAGTAGAAACAGTGATAATGTTCATAAGTGAGGAACAGGATGAAAATGATATCCTTTCCCTCCCTTCAATCTTCTAGCTTATGAAAATCCCAAGGAATATAATAAAAGACTATTTGACCCAATGAACAGGTTCACCAGTGTAGCAAGTTTAAATGTCAATGTGTAAGAATCAGATATCTCTATACTCCACAAACAAGCAAGTTAAAGTTAACAAAAAATTCATTTAAAGTAGTATAAAAAAGAATAAAGTACTTAAAGAAAGACTAACAAAAGAAATGCAAGACTTGTACATGGAAAAATGCATACTATTGTTGAAATAAGTGGAAGACTTCTGTGTTCATTGATTAGATTAATATTGTTAAAATAGCAATACTCAACCAAATTGATCCACAAATTCAATATAATCCTTTCAAAATCACAAGTGCCTCTTTTTTTTCAGAAATTGATAAGGAAATCTTAAAATTCAGAGAGACTCCAATAAGCAAAACAATCTTGGGAAAAAGTACAAAACTGGAAGATTCACAATTGCCAATTTAAGAACTTACTATAAGGTAGAAGAATTAAAACTGTAGTAATGTTATAGGAAAGACATATAGATCAATGGACTAGAATTGAATCAAGAAATAAACCCATATATCTATGGCAAATTGATTTTTTAAAGTGCTAAGAACATTCAATGGTCAAAGAATAGTCTCTTCAACAAATGATGCTGGACAATCACCATGCTAAAAAAGGAATTTGGATCCCTGCCTCATACCATACACAAAAATTAATCCAAAATGGATCAAAACTCTAAGCAGAAGAGCTTGTAAAACTGTAAACTCTAAGAAAAAAATATACATAAGTCTTCATGACTTTGGATTACAAAATGTTTTTTTAGAGCTGGGAGTCATGATGCACTCTAGTAATCCCATCACTCATGAGGCTGAGGGAGGAGGATCACAAGTTCAAGGTCAGCCTGGGGTACATAGCAAGACCCTGTCTCAGCCCCCTCTCCAAAAAAATTTTTAAATATGACACCAAAACTACAAGTGAACAAAAAATAATTAAATTAGACTTCATCAAAGTTAAAATTTTCTGTACTTTGGAGGACACTGTCAAGAAAGCAAAAATACAACCCACAGAGTAGGATAAAATATTTGTAAATTATATATTCAGTGTAAGACTAGTATCCAGAATATATAAAGAACTCTCACAAACCAACAATAAAAACACAACCTGATTAAGGATGTGCAAAGAATCAAAATAGGTGTTTCTCCAAAGAAGATATAGAAATGGCCAATAAGCACATGAAAAAATATTCAACAACATTACTCATTAAGGAACTACCAGTCAAAACCACAATAAGACCTTATGTTTAAGTCTTTAATCCATTTTGAAATGATTAGTTTATAAAGTAAGATAATTCATTTTTTTGCATGTGGATATCCAGTTTTCTCAGTATCACTTAGTCTTTCCCCATTGTCTATTTTTGGTGACATTGTCAATATTTGTTGTCCCTCTATGCATGAGTTTGTTTCTAAGCTGTCTGTCAGTATGTTTTTATGCCAGTACTATACTGTTTTGATTACTATAGCTTTGTAATATAGTTTGAAATCAGGGAGTGTGATGCCTCTTTAGCGAGTAAATATGGGACCAATAGAATGGACTCAAACTTACCCAGATTGATCTAGTTACTGTCACCTCTGAATCTTCAGCCTGCCAGCAAGTGAAGCCAACATGGAGCCCCTTGAATGGCACTATTACTTCAAGTGTCCAACAGACCATATGGTGACAAGTTGACTACAATGAGCCATTTATATCCTGGATGTGCCAGCAGTTTGTTTTCACAGCAATGAACATATATGTATGGTATTAGGTTAGGTGTCGTCGAGTCGGTATCTGACTCATAGCGACCCTCTGTACAACAGGGGAAACACTATTGTCAGTGCTTCTCTGCTGTTCATAGGGTTTTCAATGGCAGATTGATTTTTGGGAGGGGGTTGCCAGGTCCTTCTCCCAAGCCTACAGCTTCTGGTGTTCCCAGGCGGTCTCCCATCCAGGTACTAACCAGGCCCGATCCTGCTTAGCTTCTGACATCTGACCATCTGATCGGATGCCACAAGGCTACAGCTGCTGGCATGCATGGTATAGGATTATTTAAATCACAGGGTCAATCATCACTGCCATCTGATCTTACAGAGTGTTCGATAAACTGGCATATGATATCATACAACGTTGCATTAGACTAGGAGATTCATTCTATAGCAAAGGAGATACAGGAATGGACCTATTATGATGAGATCTATTGATTTCATACCACATTCCACCACCTGGACAGTTGCCATTTTGACAGAGTAGTGGAAATGCCTGCTGCAGACAGCTGAAGCACCAACTCAAAGTCAATACTCTGTGGGGATGGGGTCCTATTCTTCAGAACACAGGATATACAGTTACTCAAAGAATTTTATGTGGTGTATGTCCTCATTAAGAAGAATGTCTGTGTTCATAAAGAATAGAAGCAAGAATGGCCACACCATGACAAGTGACACATTGAGGAACTTTATGTTTGTTGTCCTTACAATTCTGAACTTTTTAAGCTTAGAGCCTTAGCCCTGAAGGGAGCTTACTGTAGCCTAAGGTTTCTCAGTCTTGGCACTATGCTCACTTTGAGCTGGAAAATTATTTGTTGTCATAGCTGTTTTGTGCATTTTAGGATGTTTAGCATCATCCTAGGCTTCCACCCACTAGCTGTCAGTATAGACCCTTCCCAATGGTGACAAACAGAAATGACCCCAGACAATGTATTGACACGTGTTCCCTGCAGGACAAAATTGGCCTGATTGGAGAACCACTACTCTAACCAAGAGCCTGCAGCTGTAGCCCTGTGGCATCCAATCCCGTCAGATCTCAGAAGCTAAGCAGGGTCGGGCCTGGTTAGTACCTGGATGGGAGACCGCCTGGGAACACCAGAAGCTGTAGGCTTGGGAGAAGGACCTGGAAACCCCCTCCCAAAAATCAATCTGCCATTGAAAACCCTATGAACAGCAGAGAAGCACTGACAATAGTGTTTCCCCTGTTGTACAGAGGGTCGCT